>VWYK01002947.1:5107-17365 GCA_013399775.1 Semnornis frantzii | reverse complement strand
GTGGTGCTGAGGGAGATGGTTTATCACCAGATTTGGAAAAGTTAGGTAATGGTTGGACTCTAACATCTTAAAGCTCTTTTTCAACCAAAATGATTCTATAATTCTATGATTTTCAGCTTCTGAAGTTTCCTTAGCAGAGAAGAGCTTCCCTATTTGTTGGGAAGTTGTCCAGATCTCTGAGAGAGGGGAAACTCTCACATGATTTCATATGTCTAATGGTAAGACATAAGCAGGTTTACATGAAATATCTTGGCTTTCAAACCAGCAGGCATGAGGGAGCAAAAGAGAACTCTGGCTAAAATTTAAATGAAGTAACCTATGCATCAATATGTATTGGCTCCTGATATGGTGGGAAAGCCAAACAAACAAGCAAACAAACAAAATTCCCAAACATAACTAGCCTGAACTGAAGAAGTCCTAGAGATGATCCAAAGAAAATCTGAAATGCCCTGGATAAGACACACCTGCATGAGTAATCAGTCTCTGGTCTCCTCCACTGCTGTGCTGAAGGTGTGACTGAATGCTTTTGTTTCTGATAGCTGCATTGGGTGTTCAGGCTTCTGGCAATGGCTTTTACAGTCCTGTTTCTTTCCACTGAGCTGTTGATCTGCAGTTGATAATCTGGAGCATACATTCATTAGTGTAATAAAACAGGAAAAAATATCTGCTTTTGTTGCCAAGCTTAACCAAACATTTATTGGATTTTTTACTGAGAGTCAGGAGGCAGGAGATATACAGACTGACACCGTCCTTAGAAAAGTAGTTTTGTCTCATGATTTTGGATATAGCTTCACAAAAAATTCAAGGTAGACCTGCTGTAGAAAGTGTTCAGAGAGCCCTCTGAGATTGTGCTCCATTAGTGTGTTGCCTTGCCTTCTGCTCCTGGCTCCCCATCCCTTTCTGCTTTTACAAGCACAACAGTTAATGAAGCTGAAGGAATAACATGCTAAACGCCAGGTGGAGATGATGCTAAAAAACATATACATCAAGATAAGGATTGCAACTGCAGAGGATATATGTGTTATCGTGTGTGCAGCTGGGCAACTGAAGCAATGGGACTTGGCTGTCCTTACCTGGATGTTCTTTAAATCAGAGAAAGGACATAAATGTGGAGCTGTGCAAGTGGTGAAAAGTCAGAGGCTCATTTTTATGTTCTCATTAAACTGATGCCTTGATCTACCTGTCCCCATAGTTTACAAGTCTGCAATTACCTATTGATCTGGGAAAACAAAGCATAAATAAATGTTACTTCAAAGATATGGCAGAAAAGAGGTGGATGAATAGACAGTTCACTGCAGAAAAGCATTTACCTGTGCTTGTGTTGACACTAATTGGGAGTGTGAGAAATGACTGACCAAGGCTGGGTATTTTCATGGTTGTTTTGAAACCTGCGAGTAGAGGTGGATATTCTTCAACTTTTTAGTCATATTTAACTCTGCTTTCTGTTGGAACAAACTCAAGGAGCAGATACATAAGTTGTCATGTCCTGAAGAAGTGTTATCAGGAGAATCATATGTAATACAGTAACATACAGGAGAGTGGACTTCACTTTTTGTCACTGACACTAGCCTGTAATGAGTTGTTCATCAGTGTGTGCTCTGAATTCCCTTTCCTGTCATAGCACATTAGGTTTGAGGTTTTTCTGAGTAGGAGTGGACCTTTCTGAAAAGTTTGAGCAGCACCCTAATGTCAGCCTGGCCTTCAGATCTTTCCTTCCATCCAGTCTGAGAGGGGAATCGTATTCTCCATTTTCTTACTTTTTTGTGATATTTATGCAGATTGACAGACTGATAAAAGAGAAAAACCCAGAGTGATGTCCTAGCTGAGGGAAGGGGTCATCTACTCTTTTTTGGACTGACCAGTACGCAAAAAGTGTCTCAAAACAAGCCTTGGTCTAACGGATCACTTGCCTAGCATATGGTTAGCAGATAGGATAGAGGATGGGTGTTTAGGACATGAAGAAATTTAGAACAGACATTGCTGTGGAACAATGTGTGTGTATTGGACAAACCCCAGGAGATCAGCTTTGCTTAGTTCTATAGCTTCCAAACGGTGTTCTTACTTGTGTACTGGTTCTTTTTGCCTTTCAGATGTCCTGTGCCCAAATGTCCGTGTGGAAGGAGAACGATTCAAACACACTGATGGGGAGACTGATGAAATTCCAGGTAAAGAGACATACTTTTCTGCTCTACATTTGTGAAATGAAATAATATAGCTGTACATTTCTAGTGTTATGAGTTCATTGCACCTTTCCTAGTTGGCATTTTTTAATTCAACACAAATCCAGTGATGAAGAAGTGTATTAGAAACTATGGGGCTGGAAAGAGTTATCTTCTGACAGTCAACAGCAAATTAATAAGGAACTTTATTTTGATATGGCAGCAAATTAAGAAGACAATGGAGCTTAGTCTAATGAATAGAGAAATGCAGCAAATCTTGGAGATGATTTTTTTTCCCTAACCAATCTACATTTGGTGAGTTTTAATGTCCATTTATTTGATCTGTGATTGCTGCAGGACATGTAAGCACAATGGTAATCACCACCAAAGAAATGCTTATATATGCATATATAAGAAAACAAAACCAAAGGAAAAAAAAAAGTCCCAAGAAGAAACATCTTTTCTCCCATAGCATCCTCATAGAAAAGCTCAGGAGATGTGGCATAGATGATTGGTCCATGACGTGGATTAAAACCTGGCTTGACAACAGAGGGTTATGATCACTGGCACAGAATCAACTCGGAGGCCTGTGGCCAGTGATGCTCCCCAGGGATCAGTACTGGGTCCAGTTTTGTTCAATATTTTTATCAACAATCTGGATGAGGGCATTGAGTATACCTTCAGCAAGTTTGCTGATGATGCAAAACTGTGTGTGTGTGTGGCTGGCATCCTGTTAGGCTGTGCTGCCATTCAATGAGATCTGGATAGGCTGGAGAGCTGGGTGGGGGCAAACTTCAAAGTTCAGTAAAGACAAGTGCAGGGTTCTCCAGCTGGGGGTGCAGTACGGGTTAGGGGTTGCCCTAACGGACAGCACCTCTGCAGAGAAAGCCCTTTGGATTCCTAATGACAACAGCTTCTCCATGGGACAGGAATGTGCCCTTGTGGCCAAGAGGACCAATGGCATCCTGGGGTGCATCAAGAAAACTGTGTCCAGCAGGTCTAGGGAGGTTCTTCTTCTCCTCTACTCTGGCCTAGNAACAGCTTCTCCATGGGACAGGAATGTGCCCTTGTGGCCAAGAGGACCAATGGCATCCTGGGGTGCATCAAGAAAACTGTGTCCAGCAGGTCTAGGGAGGTTCTTCTTCTCCTCTACTCTGGCCTAGTAAGACCACACCTGGAGTATTGTGTCCAATTTTGGGCTCCCCAATTCAAGAGACACAGGGACCTGCTGGAGAGAGTCCAACAGAGAGCCACAAGGATGATTAGGGCACTTGAGCATCTCCCCTATGAAGAGAGACTGAGAGGCCTGGGACTGTTTAGTCCTGAGAAGAGAAGGCTGAGAGGAGATCTGATCGATGCCTATAAATATCTGTGCTGGTTTAGGGCCATGAGCTATCCAGTACCAGAAGACAGAAGTGATATTTACTCCTTCCAGGGAGTAAAAACTTCAAAAAATGCTGCACGCCGATTGGAAGTTGAGAGGGAGATTCTCTTCACAAGTACATATGTTCAGAAGGCATTCAGGCAGAATTAATACATTCACACACTAGGCCAAGCTTACCAGATCAAAACCGTCTAGAACCCTCCCCCCGTCCAACCTCAGCAGGCCTGAGAGTAGGCCAGAACTGCCCTCCCCACCTCAGCAGGCCTCATGGCACATCTCACAATTCCCTGCCAGCTAGAAGATGTCTCCCACACGCAACTCATGTGATGAGTAGTGACGAGCTCTTCTCACAGAGAGGAGAAATGGAGAAAGCATGAAGGAGAAGAGAGAGATACCAGCTAGGCACTGTTTTATAGATTGTGATATCAGAAAGCAGAATAGAATAAGTGTTAAAATACCCTGGGATGATCAGGTCTGTCCCTTGGGAGGGTCTCTCTTTGGAGGGCTTTGTCTTTGTGGTCTTCTTAGAGGCACCTGGGCCCCAAAACCACCACAGCACCTGTGGGAATGGTGTCAAGCGGATGGAGCCAATCTCTTTTCTGTGGTGCACACTAATAAGACAATGAACAATGGATGCAAACTTGAACATAAAAGGTTTCGCCTCAACATGAGAAGAAACTTTTTTACAGTGAGGGTAACAGAGCACTGGAACAGGCTGCCCAGGGAGGTTGTGGAGACTTTCAAACCTGCCTGGATGCATTCCCGTGCGGACTACCCTAGGTGATCCTGCCTTGGCAGGGCTTTGGACTTGGCTTCTAACATTCTGTGATTCTGAAATGCTGATGAAAGATCAAGAGAAAAGCCTGTTTGGTGATGTCTTCACTCTCTGTGAGTTCTGATATATCTTTCTATCCAGCTGAAGGACTTTATCTGTCAGATATATGTGTGGGCTGTGTCTTGTCTCTAGTGCTTCAAGACCGGGCTGTTGGCATAGAAAATCTACCAATCAAGGATGTATTGGGAATATCTGTGGCTGACCCGAGAACTGCAGTGGGAGGCCAGAGACTCTCCTGCAACTTAATTATGAATAGAAATGGTCAATGTTTGACAGCTTTGCTGCTCACTCTGAGCTTTTTCATTGGGGGATTTTCACTGCCTGCACAAAATACTGGTTTCAACTGTGTTGTCTGTAGGCCGATTATTTTGACTACAGTCTGATTACTTCTGAGCCTACGATAATATAATGGGTTAACATCTTTCCTGTTTATTAGACACGAAGTCATAATCCTCAAACATTCATTTTTAACTTCTGTCTATTGCCATATCTTACATTAACCTCTTCTGGCAGTCCTCCTGTCACTTGGCTGTGCAAACAATAGAGCTATTCAGCAAACAGCCTTACTCATTCTGAATGAACCTATTTTCAGTGGAAGCTGCTGCTCAAAATTAGTAGGAAGATTGTGTCCCTCCTTTCACTCTGATATGGGTCAAGAATTGGCTGAAGGGCCAGGCCTAGGGAGTGGTGGTGTATTGGGCAAATCCCAGGAAATCAGCCTCACCTGATCCAGTTAGCAGCCAGTCACTAGTGATGCCCCAGGGATCAGTGCTGGGCCTGGTCCTGTTCAATATCTTTATTGATGAGATCTGGACCAGGGGATTGAGTCCATCATCAGTAAGTTTGCAGATGACACTAAGTGAGGAGCAGGTGTGGATCTGTTAGAGGGTAGGAGGGCTCTGCAGAGGTACCTGGACAAGCTGGATGCATGGGCAGAGGCCCATAGGATGAGATTTAACAAGGCTAAGTGCAAGGTTCTACAGGCTACAGGCTGGGGACAGAGTGGCTGGAGAGCAGCTGAGCAGAAAGGGACATGGGGGTACTGGTAGACAGTAGCTGAACATGAGCCAATGGTGTGCCCAGGCGGCCAGGAGAGCCAATGGCATCCTGACCTGTCCTGTATCAGGAACAGTGTGGCCAGCAGGACAAGGGAGGTTATTCTGCCCTTGTACTCAACACTGGTCAGGCCACACCTTGAGTACTATGTCCAGTTCTGGACCCCTCAATTCAAGAGAGATGTTGAGGTATTGGAATGTGTCCAGAGAAGGGTGACAAAGCTGGTAAGGGACCTGGAGCACAGTCCTGTGAGGAGAGGCTGAGGGAGCTGGAGTTGTTTAGCCTGGAGAAGAGGAGGCTCAGGGGTGACCTCATTGCTGTCTACAATTACCTGAAAGGAGGTTGTAACCAGATGGGGTCAGTCTCTTCTCCCAGGCAACCAGCAGCAGAACAAGGGGACACAGTCTCGAGTTGTGCCAGGGGAGGTATAGGCTGGATATTAGGAGGAAGTTCTTCACAGAGTGATTGGCATTGGAATGGGCTACCCAGGGAGGTGGTGGAGTCACCGTCATCAAAGGTGTTCAAGAAAAACCTGGATGAGGCACTTAGTGCTGTGGTCTGCTTGATTGGATAGGGCTGGATGATAGATTGGACTGGATGATCTTGGAGGTCTCTTCCAACTGGGTTGACTCTATAACTCTATAAATGATCATTTTTTACCTGATCCTTTCATAAGAATGGAGGTGTGGATTGCTACCTATGTCTATTTTTGCATACCTGAACTATAATTGAAGTTCTAATTAATGGACTCTATGCTTTTATCTGACTTCAAAAATATATCTTCTGTTGAGCAGTGTAAAGGACAAGAATGCCATTTACACTCTTGTGCAAAAGTTTAGTGAGTGGTAGATACAAATATACACATATATTTATATATGTATGTACATGTGATTATGCTTGTCTGTAAAGTTTTTTGATTTCTTTTTCCTTTTGAAATCCCACATCCCTCCTAGAAAGTAAGTCAATATTCAGCCTTTTAGCTGTCTTAGATTTGTGGACTACCTCAGGCTTGAAGAGTCCTATGTAAGTCATCGTATTCAATGTTAGAACAGGTTGTTCAGGGTCTTGTACAGTTGGGTTAGATTATCTCCAAAGATGGACATTCCACAGGTCCTCAGGGCAAATGTTCCAGTATGGTTGTTTTCACACTGAATACTTTTCTTTCCGTAACATCTAAACAGAATTTCAGTTATTACAACATGTGTGTTCCCCTAGTTAGCCTTACATCACAGGGCTGCCATTATTTGACCTAGGGAACCTGTGTTCACTGTGAAGTGTAAATATTCACTATACCATGCAGTAACTTAATAACAGGATTATTTCACTATTTAATTGAAGTGCTATCTCTGGCTCCTCTCCACCAACACAAGAAGATGTGTAGAATGTTTCTGATTGCTCCTATATGGAAGCAATGATGATTTATTTTCTTCCCGTTCCTGGTGTTTAGGAAAATATGTGCCTCTTCTCTGAAATATAAAAACCCTGAATGGATATTGTGAGTCTGCTAAAGGTCATTGAGTTGCTGATCAGTATAGAACCAAATGTTGTTCCACTTCTTATGTAATCCATACATACTCTATAACATTTACTTACTGCCCCAGGGTCCAATTCAAACAGAAAGTCATTGCCTTCTCCCAGCTATTAAGTGGAAAATTTCTGTTGGCTTAATGCACTGGTTCTTCATCTCAAGGAATGTGTTGTCCTGCTAGCTGTCACTGAAAGACTTTTGTGTTCTGTCCCAAAGAGGGATGCATTTCACTTTCAAGGAGCAGACTGTCTCCTGCTACCTCACACTTGTGAGAGTGATTCATCTCTGAAAGTTCTGTGGATTCATCAGTGACAGCACTGAAATGGAACCTGTTCTTCTGCTGCTCAGATCCTTGTACCATCAAGAACTTGAAGCTAGTACCTGTGCCTTCTGCTCCATTTGGAAGTTTAAAGACAATTAAAATGGATCCTTGTCCAACAGGATCCAACGCAGAACTTCATAGCTACATCTTGCACAAACTTGTTTCAAGGTGGATGCAAAGTGCAGCCCCATAGAGTGGAAACTGTGTAAATTTCATTTTTGTGACAAGGAAGGCTGCATAAAAAACTTCTTAGATTGAACACCTCTTCCCTGTCTCAGACAGGGACAAGATATCAGAACTGAAAGTAAGAGAGACAGAATTATTTCTGGGGATTTTTTTTCCCTTATATTTTTATTGGGTGGAATGCACCATCAGATGGCACAAACAATTATTTCAGGCAGAACATCACCAGTGCCTGATCTTTATAGTATACTCTGCCACCATATAGTTAATAGCGTGACCTGCTACATTTAAGTCGGTCTGCAGTTAACTAAGTGTGAATTGAGTCACTCTGGATCAGTAGAAGTAAAAATAGAAGCTAAATCATAAAATGAACTATGAAAGAACATGCTTTGTTGGATTAAGAGAACTAGTGTTGCAGAGAGGTAGAAGCCTAGAATTTGTTAATCAAAGGCTGATAGTAAGAGTGATAGTAGGGAGGATGGTTCCATGCATAATCAAATATCTTGTTATGGGTTCGGTCTAAATCTGTTGTTGTTATTCAAAATCATCCTGCTTCATGCCAGCATCATATCCACTCATTATAAGCTGGAGGAGAGCAAGCAGACTAAATTGATATTTTTCTTTTAAAAGACAGGTTAGTTTTATTTCTTTAGACAAAGAGAACTAAGTAAATCTCAGTTTTCTGGACTTCTGCAAGCATTTGATAGAGTACTATATTGGAAATCACTGCTAAAGTGAAACAGGGTCAAGATTAATAAATGTAAAATGAACCAGTAACTGGCTATCAGGGAAATAATGATGAAGTTTCTAGGAAAGGGACAGTGGTGGACTTCCTCAGGGTCTAGTTTTGTATCTATATATACCAATATATATATGGTATATCTATCTATCTATATATATATATACACCACTATATAGCGGTAACTCTACTAGTTAGCACTATATAGATTTGGATCAGAATATCTTTGAAGGAGGAATTGGTTGACCTAAAAAGTCTTGGAGTTTTCCCAACAGACTTAGGACTGTTTGAAAGGCCTGTTATGGGATGTGTGGATCTATTAACAGAATCTTGCTCTATAAATTCATGCTCTGGAACTTAGTCGGCACAGGTTTATAAGTCTCAGCAATGTACTGCTGGGGAAAAAGGCAGAGGTCATCACTGGACAAGGTAAATCATAGAATCATAGAATGGTAAGGTTGGAAGTGACCTCAAAGATCATCTAGTTCCAACACTCTGCCATAGGCAGGGACACCTCGCACTAGCACAGGTCACTCAAGGCCTCGTCCACCCTGGCCTTGAACCCCTCCAGGGAGGGAGCAGCCACAACCTCCCTGGGCAACCTGTGCCAGTGTCTCACCACCCTCACTGTAAAGAACTTCCTTCTAACATCCAGTTTAAATCTCCCCTCTCCCAGTTTAAACCCATTGCCCCTTGTCCTGTCATTACAAGACCTTGTAAATAGTCGCTCCCCAGCCTTCCTGCAGGCCCCCTTTAGATACCGGAAGGCTACTATAGGTCTCCTCAAAGCCTTCTCCAGGCTGAAGAGCCCCAGCTCTCAGAGCTGGAAGTATAAAGTATAACTTGTAGAGGTTAGGGAAGAGTTCCTGAGTGGACAGAGGTTTGGTTACAGCTTATCTTGAAAAGTCTGCTCAAACCTGCATTGCTCTGGAAAGATGGATTCAGCCTTGAAGAGCTATATTAGTGTGTTCAGGAGCCAGAGGCACTATTTCAAACAGCAGATTAAAAAAATGGGCTTGGTTAATCTTGCAGTGTGCTAGTGGAAAGGGGAGATACTGTTGCTTTCTGCAAATAGATCAAGAGAATAGCTGGATGGAGATAAGGAAATCACTCATGCTAAAGGACAAAGGGTATAATAAGAAATTAGTGTCAACTGTTTAAGAGATACATTCAAGACATTAGAAGAAGGTTTCAAACTGTCAGAGATATGAAGTACTGGAGCAAGTGGGAAAGTAGTAGTAATGGAGACAAATAGGGATCGATAGTCGTGAGTTCTGTCATAGCAGAGGATTGTACTCTATGACCCTTTGGTGTCACAGCATTTAAATAAAAAATCACAAGCTGTAGCATTCAGTAAGGGCTGCCACAGTGAAATGGGATTGCACGAGGGAAGAATATATAGGCACTTTTACTCTACCACAGATACAAACTTTGGCAGTGAAGCAGCATCTGCTTAACAGTTCATAGTACATAAATCCAGAATATAAATGTTGCTGCATGCATTAGAAATCATTTAGGGAATTTTGAAAGAAAGCAAGAAATCTCTTACAGCATCCTTATGGGTGTTTTTCTTTCTTTCTTTTTTTTTTTTTTTAATCACGAAGACAACATAGGATTTAACTCATCTGCTCTAAAGTACTCAAAATAAAACTCTAGTTGTACTACTTAATGACTCTTATATTGCTGAATTGTCATTTTGGTTCCATCAGAATTTAACAAAGGAACGTAGCCTACTATTAATCATGACCAGGCAGGAAAACACAATGATAACATTTTGCACCCTGAAGGTGTGCCTCTTATGTATTTTTATGAACCATTATATTGCATCAAAGCAACATGTGAAAGTTATCAAAAATGAATTATACTTCTTAAAGTTTTAAAGCTTCACATGTGAATTATTTACATTTTAATCTAGACCTGCAGGACATGGGATTTGATTGCAGGAATACGCATTCCTAGAATTAAAAATAGGCTAAGCTCAAGTCCTCAATGATATCTGCCAGAGGAGATAATAACCCTCATCAGATACTGGCTGCTGTTTGCAGAGGAAATCTGTCACAGAAGTAAAGAAAGACCTGCAGTGATTTCTGTGAAGTGCTAAGAAAAGTCAACCCTGGGGAGAGAGACTTCCAACCACTACATCACATTATACATCCCACACTGGATGGTGTTAATAGGGCAAGGAAGAAACGTAAAAGTCCTGATTCTAACTCCTAAGTAGTCACACAGACAATATATAAGAACAGCAGAAACTGCACTGTGGGCTAAACCACAGACTGACCTCCGCCTCTAATTCTCATCTCCATATCAGAAACTTCCATGTACAAATAAGCAAAATTCCAGTGTATTTATGACCCCTGTGTTTTTCTGTAGCTCTGTAAAGAATATTTGGGCATGTTACGGTAGAGGCACTGGTTATAAAACTAGTACTCTACAATTATAGATTGCAATGGCTGTGTTTAACTGTCCACATCTCCAATGTCCTGCAGTTTGCAGCACAGGGTTCACATTCCAGAGATGCCAGTGACTCACTAGCTAATTACGATATCCCTGGGACTATTTATGTTTGCCCACTAAAACATGTGATAGCAGAAGGAAATTGGAGTGCCCAGGCTATTCAACCTGCAGAATGAGCACATTAGATTGATGTCCTCCTGGGGACAAAAGTGCTTTTGTGGTGCCTGTGTCATGGACATTTTGCCCTTTTTACAGACTTGTCACTCTGTGATGTCCCTCCCATGGTCTCCTTGGGAAGCTCCTGAGAGACAAGTGGCAAATCCATGAATAGCTGTGGAGATTTGTAACAGATCAGTGTCTTCTGAAAGTAAAAGCACAGACACAGTGGTCACCAGCAAGGACTGCACATATGCAATGATGGTGAAGCTGGCCATTCACATGAACACCAACTACTCTCCTCTCCATCCTGAGTGTTACATCTGTATAGGTAGGACATATATCATAGTATCATATCAGCTATGATATTTATGGGAGATGAGACAGAAGGATGAAGTTTAACTGTGCCATGACACAGTCACTTTGCTATCACGTTTTGCAGTGACGTGTCACTAAGCGAAGATAATGAGGTTACAGCTAAGACTTTATTTCTTCCTCCTCCCTACATTTGCCCTAGGGAGTCCCCTATATAAAATATCATAAAGATTATTTAGTACTGCCTTGAGTGCTCTGTTTTCCATTCTCTAAGGATTTGGAGAGATTAATTCAAAATGAGGTCCCTGAGATACACGCATCTGGCTATACCTGCTGTGTCTCCATGGGAAACAAATAAGGAAAGTTTACAGTTGACCTGTGTTGGTAGTCCCAAGAGTAGTTTCATTCTCTGACTTCTGTTGTAGGGTGGATTTGCCCCCTGGGCTGGTAGGTGAGATATCTTTAGAGCAAGTGACCTTAAATTCTCTTTTAGCTTTGCTTTCTAGGAGTGTACTGTGCAGTAGTTAATCTCAACATTATAGCCTAGATCATTGCACTTTACAATTTTTCAAAGGTTGCCAGATTTTTCACCTGTGTTCATGGACATTTTAATATCCAGTAACTCCAAGAAAACTGGGTCAGTCAGTCATCTTTGACTTCTAAGTGTAGCCGCTGCAGTTCTGTGGACTCAGTGAGCCTCATATATTCACTGTGGCATACCCAGTGCCAAGATGCCCCAGCTATCCAGCTGAGTGGTTCCTGTGAAACACTCTCCCTGGGTTGAATCCAGTAGTGACAAATTTTGACTTTTGCATTTACATAGAAGACTTTAGAAGGATTAACCATGCACAGGACTGTGCACCTTAAAATTTGAGATCTGCCTGCATATTAAAAATTATTACAATATACTTATCCCTAAAGTTTTGTTTGTTTGTGGGTTTGTTTGTTCGTTTTTTAAGATGATATTTGCTTTCTCTCAGAATTTAAACAAGGACTTTTTCTTATTCCAGTGCATTTGATTAAAAGGAAGTAAAGTCAATGTTTTACTATACATAGCCCAAGAAGCAATCAGTCCTGTGGCTTTAAAAAGACTAATAAATTGGTGTGCTGGTTTGAGCTAATTG
>VWYK01002946.1:21970-36290 GCA_013399775.1 Semnornis frantzii | reverse complement strand
AAATAAAAAAAAAAAAAAAAAAAAAAAAAAAAAAAAAAAAAAAGATTATATAGCTTAGGGTGGAAGAATCATCTCTAATGAGGTTTTTCCCTGAAAAAATGGCTTAGTCATGGAGTTAGTAGAGTAGGGTTAATGGTTGGACTTGATAATCTTGAAGGTCTTTTCCAACCTAAATAATTCTATGATTCTATGAAAGCATGCTTTCAAGTGTTATGTTCCTGAAGTTTTAGACAGCATAATCTCCTCTTCATGATAGATGTAGCTGAGTCTCAACTGCTCATTACCTCTAGCCAGGGATAATCCTTGCAATTGCAACTCTCTGCCCAGGCAGAGCTTTACCGTGTGTCCTTCAAAAACATCCCACGAGATGGAGCTCCCTGGAGTCAGGGGAAGCTGTGCTGCAGTGCCTGGAAAGCATTTCTGGAGAACCAGCCTCTTTCGTTTTGCCAACTCCTTGCCAGTGCAGCAAACCACAGCGGGAGAAGGTGGTGACCTTTTTCCTTTTTTGTGCTGGTTGAAAGTCACGTTCTTGCAGGAGTACAGGGTGGTGCAGAAACACACGTGTAGCTGGAGCTCGCTGTGATAAGCTGGTTGTTTTCCCCTCTCTTTTCTTTCCCCTCCTTGCATTGCGCCAGGCTTATCTGGGTGCCTGAGTTATGTTAAGTAGCGGGTGCGTGCTTGCTCTCTGTTCTCCTGGCTGCTTTCGCTCCTTGGATTTCAATTCCAAACATGGTTATCCATTTGGGGTCTCACTCCTTTCTGCTGCCAAGTGATACACATTCCACGCTCAACACCAGCTCCCTCCGCTGTGATCGCTCTCAGTCGCTATTTCCATTTGCTGGAGGGCAGGCGAAAGAGGCAGCGCAACACGAGCTCTGTCCTGTCCCGCGAGTTTTTCAGCTAATGGCCTCTACTCGTTCTTTGACTGAGCTCTTTTGGCCTCGGATTTGCCAGCTGCTTTTCTCACTGATGTGGCTAAGAAGGGGGCCAGCCACCAGCTTGTGAGCCACAAAGAAGAGAGACAAGCCGGTTGAGGATTTTTTCCAGTGCAAAATCGTTTGGTGGCACTTTAACATGTCGCTCTGAAGTGCGCTGCTGTGGGACCGTCTGGAACTCAGGAGAAGGAGGAGGAGGAACAGCTACCCAGCAGCTCTGGTTTCAGAGTTCTGCAGCACCCTTTTTGTATGACAATTCATTCTGAGCACAGGACGGCTGGGGTGGGTGGGGAGTGGGAAAGGATGAGTGCAAGCAGCCTCTCTTGGGACCAGGCTGTTCTTCAGCCTCCGGTGTGTGATGCCTGGAAGGAGATCATGGAGGGAGCAGCCTACCAGCTGGCCAGCTGCATTGTCCTCCTGGGTTATATGGGGGGAAGTGGCATCTTTGGGTCCCTCTATATCTTTGGCCTCCTGGCCCCAGGCTACTTCTGTTACGCTCTGTGGGGCTGGCTGAGTGCCTGTGGGCTGGATATCTTCATCTGGAACGTGCTGCTCGTCTTCATCTGCTTGCTTCAGCTGGCTCACCTTGCTTACCGGCTCCGCAGAGACACCATCCCAGAAGAATTTGATCTCCTCTACAAGACCATGTACCTGCCCTTGCAGGTACCCCTGGATATCTACAAGGAAATCATGAAGTGCTGTGAAGACCAAGTCCAGTCACTAGTCAGAGACCAGAATTATGCAGTGGAGGGCAAGACACCCATTGACCGCCTCTCCTTGCTGCTGTCTGGAAGGTAAAGGCTCTCCTGTTTCTGAACAAAGCCTGATGGCAAAGTCCTGTGGCTTATTGTTGCATTTTCACTCTCTAGAAACAGAGTTGGGGCTGGTTCCCTTCCTCTGAAAGGGCTTTGAGATATATGTCTGTCTGTTGGGGAGGGAGGTTGCTCTTGGGGGCTGTTTTTGTTTCCTTCTGTTTTTCTAAATTAGAATATTTCAGGGAGTGGTTTGCAGAATTAAGTTATGTGTGGTGAGGCAGTCAGCTCAGCCTTGCCTGTGATAATATTGGGGAATCCTTACCTCTTTCTCTGTCATTTTAATGTGTCTTAATTCTGATGGGTGCAGACTGGCCATGAGAGAGTGTTTCTCAAAGCAGGAAGTCAGTGTATCTGGACCTCCAATCTCTGGGGGTACCAGACACACCTCTGCATGGTGAATGGCTGTGCATTGAGTACACCAAGTCTGAAGTTCACCTGCTCTTCCTATCCAGCAGTTTTCAGGGATAGATTCTGCCCTTGTTCCCAGTACTTTGGCCCTCAGGGTTCTGAAACTTTTCACTTATTCCATCAAAACAGAGAGCACTCTTCTGTGGTGGATCATCTCATAGAATCATTTTGGTCAGAAAAGACCTTTAAGATCAAGTCCAACCATTATCTAACTTACTAAGTCTGGTGCTAAACCATGTCTCCACCACACCAGCATGTCAGCACCACATCTCTGCATCTTTAAACACCTCCAGGGATGTTGATTCAACCACTTCCCTTGGGAGCTTATTCCAGGGTTTGAGAACCGTTTTGGTGAAGAAATTTCTTCCTAAAAAATCTCCCCTGGTGCACCTTGAGGCCATTTCCTCTCATCCTGTCATTTGTTGCTTGATGCCCATTTCTTTCCCTATGCCCTTAAGCATTCATGATGTTCTTTCCTCTGGATGACCATGCAGGACCTCAGGGACCTCTAGGTAGTCACAGCTGATTGCATGGCAAGCCATGCACATTTGCTAGAGTGAGTGAACTATGCTCATTAAGTACTTGTATTTGTTCACCTCAGATCCTGTGACCTGCTTCTATTATCTTGTAATGATGGGCAAAATCCAAATGCATACAAAGAGTTTTGATGTTGGCTTCCCAGCTGCTGCCAGGGACTTGGCACTAATGTCAAGGGAGGGAGGGAAAGGACAATCTGTAAATGGAAGAAGTGCTGAGAGTTGTCTCACCTGAGCTGTAGAGTTTTCTTATGAGGATTTTTCTTTGGCAAGATAAACACCATCACCAGCAGCTCATGTTTTCCTTCAGTGTTCCACCCTCTCTGATGATAGTGAGGGGGTGTGTCCTACCTAGATGTTTGTCCCTTTTCTAGGATGTGTTAAGAGCATCCTGAGACCACTGGCCAGTGCTGAATGGCAGAGCACTGGGAGGAAGTTGGGTATTTGTGTTTCCATCAGGTATTTTTCCCCTTGCCAAACATCTGTGCTGAGCAGCTTGCTTTGAAGTTTCCCATGTCTGCAAATAATGTTAGCAGGGAAGAGTCTGTTGTCTTACTCTGCACTGGATAGTCTCCTGCCCATGAAGCAGCATCAAAGTGCCACAACAGACAGCAAGCACTGCATGAGTGAGTGAAGTTGTCCTGCTCTCTTTTGCAGTGGTGAGTATGTATCTTGGCTCTTATAGGATGCTCTATGGAGATGGGATGGGATTTGCTTTTCCTGGTATGCATTCTATTGCCTTGTGAGGTCTTTGCTGACTCAGCAGAGCATTGCTGCTATTATGGTGCCTCCTCTTAGACTAAACAATAGCAAGACAAGGGGAGCTTGGAAATGCAGAATACGCCCAGATCAAAAAGCCTACCTTGTGATCCTTTTCAGGCAGCAGTCCCAGCTGATTGGAATCCAGCAGTGAACTGAGACTTGTGACTCCTGAAAACAAGAATTGTTAGGGGAGCATAGAATCATAGAATCGTTTGGGCTGGAAAAGACCTTTGAGATCATCAAGTCCAACCGTTATCTAACTCTACCAAGTCCGGTGCTAAACTATGTTCCTCAGCTTCACATTTCTGCATCTGCCATCTCCCTGGGGAGCCTATTGGAGTGTTTGAGAACCTAAACCTAAGGAAACTTCTTGTAATACCTAAACTAAACCTCCCCTGGTGCAACTTGAGGGTGTTTCCTCTTGTCCTATCCCTTCTTAGTAGGGAGAAGAGAGCAACCCCTACCTCACTCCAACCTCTTTCAGGGAATTATAGAGAAGGTCTCCCCTCAGCTTCCTCTTCTCCAGACTAAACGTGACAGCAGGCAAGCAAGAGACCCCAGGTCTGGAGTTGCAGAGTTATGAACAGAGCTCCAGTGCCCAGCTGTTGCCCCAAGCCTGTGTGGCTCTCCTCTTCTGCACCCACAGCAGAGCTGAGTGCAAGTTTGACCTTGACATCAGCAGGCATTTGTAGCAAAAGTAGGGGAAAGGGGTACTTAGGAGGCCATGAGACATTAAACACTTGTGTGCAGCAAACTATGAGCTTGCAGCGTCATGTGTCAGGAGCGACAACCAATGTCATTTTAGGGGGATTCTGGGTGTAACAGCTTTCCAGCATTCAGGCACAGAACGCCCTTGTGCAACCCTGGGGACAGGAAGAAGATGTAAGTACAAAGAACTCCAGGTTGACTTAGAAGTACTTGAAAAGCTGCAGCACTCTTGTCGACTGAGAAGTCCTTGTTTTGGACCAAGCGTTGCACCTATGAGGGCTTGCTTTGTAGCAGGAACAGAAAACAGATGGAATATAGGAAAGTGGCAGCAAATACCATTTCTCACAAAGAGAGAAGAAACAACCTTGTAAACTGGAGCATCTGCAGCTGTCCCAGAGAGGCTATGAGACATCTGTGAGATGAGAAATCCTTTTCTCCCTGGTTAGATCAGCTGCCTGTACGTTGTGTGAGCTGATCAGTGTCATGTGACATCTGTTTTGTGGCTTAAGCTTGTGTGTCTCATCTGTCCTCTCCACAGGATCCGAGTGAGCCAGGACGGACAATTCCTTCACTATGTCTTTCCATACCAGTTCCTGGACTCTCCAGAATGGGAGTCACTGCGACCCTCTGAGGAAGGAACTTTCCAGGTAACCCTTTGCAGCCATGTCTGAGAAGGGGAAGGAGTGGGCCCATTATGCTGTTCAAAGCTAATCAGGAATACTTTGCTCCCCTTCCTTGTGGTTTAGCTAGCACAATATGGTGTGATCAGCTGTAAGCTTTTTTTCTTCCTTCCTCTGAAGACCTCAGTATGTGCTCTGATTATCAGCTGATAGTAGGGAGCCTGGTACTCCTTCCGATTTAGGAGGGAAATGAGCTATCAGATTGCTGGCCCCTTTCCATTGCAGGATTCCCTAGTACTTGTAATGATACATTTGCCTTGCACACTGCTAGCAGAGCCCATTGTTCCAGCATCAGGATGGCAGCCATGGCAATATGCAGTGGTGATGTAAATCCATAAATATCCTCATAGAACTTCCTCACAGAAGTTTCTGGTGGTGATGTGTTTAGGGTGATTCACAGAAAGGATGATTCACACCCAAATAAGGTTCTTTCTGAGCAGAAGAATCCCTTGCTGAGAGGCCAGACTGATTCTTACTTGCAGCAACTGAAAGGGTTTTGCTCTTGCTGTCAACACCCTGCTATATTTGTTTGGCTTTCTTACTGGAGATTATTTAAGACCACATCTCTCTGCCTTTAACACATCCCAGGGCAGGCTGCTCCTTGTCAAGATGTCATAGAACCACATAATGCCAGGTCGGAAGGGACCCCAAGGATCATCTGGTCCAACCTTTCTAGGTAATAGTGTAGTTTAAATGAGATGGTGCAGCACCCTGTCAAGCTGAGTCTTAAAACTTGCCAATGTAGGGGAATCTACTATTTCCCTTGTGATATTATTCCAATGTCTCACTGCTATCATGGTGAAAAATTTTCTTCTGGAGTCTAGTTGGAATCTCCTCAGGAGCAACTTGGACTCACTGCCTCTTGTCTTTTCCATGTGACTCTCTGTAAAGAGGGAGTCACCATCTTCTTGGTAGCCACCCTTAATGTACTGATACATGATAATGAGGTCTCCCTTAAACCTTCTCAAGGCTGAACAAACCAAACTCTCAATCTTTCTTCATATGCTAATCTAGAATATGTCAGTTAAGGCATACAAGGAGAGATTTTGCTAATCCCTTGGGAGCATGGGGTAATCATGAGTGAATGATGATGCTTTCTCATAAGAGCAGCCACATTTCAGACTCAGTTAAACCAAAGCAGCGCTCCGAATTTGCTTTCCTCGAGTCTGAATTTTGCCCATGTGTGATGGGGTCATGGTGATCACTCCTGAAAGCTATTCCATTGCCAGTGATCAGTCTTGCAAGAGGAACAGTTGCAGGAGATGGCTGAACATGTGACTGTGGCACAGGGCTGCATACAGCTTTTGAGGAGAAACAGAGATACTGGGGTAGAGAGGGCAGCAACAGCATGACTGTGCTAGGTGTGGGGGATCTCATGTTTTGCACAGGGTTTTAGCCCAGCAGCAAATTGCTGTGAGCTCTTAGATTGTATTTGCCCACGAGTCAAGTGGAGACAACAATGCCCGCCTGGTGCTCCTGGCAGGAAAATGGGCATCTGGGTGGCATGCAACCTGCAAAGACACCTGCAGTGTTTTCTGGGCTAATTTCCGTGAAACTGAATCTTCCCATGTTTCCTGAGTGTCTTTATCTGCGGTGCATGAGGCAGTTTGGGAGCAAGCTGCTGGCTGCCAGCACCATACACTGGGCCTCTCTCCTGCTCTGTGAGACAAGGCTGGTCAGGAAGGTCAGCTGCACCTGGCATCAGGATAGGGAGTTGGAGTCCCATAGTGGTGGGGGGCTGCAGCCAGGTTCTGGAAGTACCTAAGCCCCTTGTGTGCTTCTGAGGAGCATGAAGAAGCAGCAACCTGCTTGAGACCAGCATTTAGCAGGTGAGACTTGACCAGCCCACGTTCTTGATGGCTATGTTTAGTCATGACGATGTGCTTTTGGGAGCTGTTTAACCCATTAGTCCTCCTTAACCTGAGTAATCAATAAAACTCTGTGGCACATCTCTCAACCTTATTCTTAGCATAACAATACTTTGATTAAAAAAGCATGCGTTTGACTCTGGGACTTCACTGGAGGAGGGCATAGAACTTTTTTTGCCCAGGTTTTCCCTTTTTCAGTCCTGAGCCCACCATAAAAAGGCAGAAGCATTACTCAGTCTATAAGGAGAACTCATTTCCTTGAGCTTTCTGCTTTAGCTGTGTCTTCTTCCCACGGGACTACTGGCTCCCAGTGCCTGAAGGAGTTGGGTTTCGTGGCTGGCACTTTCACCTAGAAAAATGAATTATGGACTCTCTCATTGCCAGAGCACTTGTGCCAGGGTATTAATGAGTGAAATCTGTCCTGGTTAGGAGGCAGGTTTTCTTAATACATCTCACTTAGTGCTTCTCAAGAAGCAGAGGCTTCTGATTGCTGCGCCAGAAGTTGGTTAGAAAAATGAGATTCTGGGCATTTTGATTTCCATGGGGCCCTTCCTCTTGCTCACTGTGCTTGGGAGAGTTCTCAAGTTTTATCTCCTATATTTCTTTCATAAGGCAGCTGCTTGCATTGCAGAGGCATTAAATATCAAACTCAAGGACACACACATGCACCCAAGCCATGCTCAGCTTCCCAGTGGCCTTCTGCCATGGTGGCTGGCCAAGGAGACCCCTGGATATACAGTGAAAGGGAGCCCCCGGGATATTTTGGCTCTGGTGCCTTATTCACATACCAGTGTCTCCATTACACTTGGATGTTCTTCTGTGGCCTAAAGCGGTTTGACCCTTCCGTCGCTGCCCAGCATGGTTATATAGTGCAAGATATACTCGTGTCTTTTTTATTATTAATAGCCTGGTCTTCCAGTTAGGGGCAAAAAGTCTCTGTTCTCCTTGGCAAAAACCAAAGCAAAATTAAATGTTCTTTAAAATCAATCCAATAAAACCTCAAGTGAGTTTCCTTCCTGCACACAAATTCAGTAAAACCTTTTTGTTTCCTCTCTCACTGAACTGTGCCATCTATCCTTCAAGGCCATTGAGCCCTACATTGCCCAGCAGAGCTGGTAAGACAGGATGCCCCTCTGGTGCAGCGTGACTATGCAAGCCTGTCAGGTGGCCCTTTCCACAACCAGAGCTTTCTTGGAGCAGGGGTTGTACAACCCAGCTGCCAGACAGGCTGGCAGTGTGCCACAGGGCTACCTGCTAATGGCTTGGAATGGACTGACATCCAGAAATTTCCCCCCTCTGTAACATTTCTGTAGAGGAATAATGACATCTGTGCTACCCTGCTCCATTTCAGCTGCATCATGTAGGTGTTGACAGGGAGCATCACCTGAAAGCAAGAGTGAAATGTAGCTAGTAAAGTGGCTAGGTTAAGCAAGGGCATGGCACTAGTTGCATAGGAAAGCCTGGTCTCTATCTTCCTGGAGAGAGGAAGCAGAGGCTGGTAAGGATTTATCCAGTCATATGGCTTGAACGAGCCATCTCTCCATCCCTGCTGTCTCCAATGACAGCAGGCATCAAAGGGGCTGGGGAACTTCACTGAAGAGAAGCATGCAGCCCCACAGTGGGTGATCCCTGCTATAGTGGTGGGACTTATTCTGCTCCCTGCCTGCCCCACAGGTCACACTGACAGCTGAGACTGACTGCAGCTTCATCACCTGGCCAAGGAAGAAGCTGTATTTCCTCCTGAGGAAAGACCGCTACATCGCTCGGCTCTTCTCCTCTCACCTGGGTTATGACATCTCAGAGAAGCTTTACTCTCTCAACGAGAAGCTGTTTGCCAAGTTTGGCCTTCGCTTCGACATCCGCTTGCCCAGCCTTTACCATGTCCTTGGGCCAGCCTCCTCTGAGGGGGAGTCAGAAGACTGTGAGGAGTTGCCACCTGCTTGTGGCCAGGCTGGTGCCTCTGAGGCCCCTCTGCAGCCACCACCACCACCGATGCCAGCTCCACGCCCCCGGGCATCCCGGCCTGACAGTGAACTGCTGGGTGAGGACTCCACCAGTCTTGTCTTGGAAGATTTTTCTGAGTTGCCGGGGTCTTTTATGGACTATGTGAGCGAAGGGGAGTATATGAAGTGAGGGCACTCCTGGCATGGGCACGCCTCATCCTTTGTGGGACCCCCGCGTAAGTACCCACTCACGGAAGCAAGTCCTTCCTGTGATGCATCTGCGCAGGCAGAGCAGTGGTCCCCAGCCTCTCACACTCATTTGCCATGGCTTTGCTCTTCCACAACAGTTTTTTGCCTGCTGCCCCAAGGAATCACAGGAGGTTAGTTCAAGCCATGTGATTTTTCTTAAGGAAAAGTAGCAGAGTAGAGGCCTGGCTCCAGGCACCAGCAACACTATGAAGTAGAAGGGCTGGTAACCTCACCATAAGAAGCTCTGCCCTGCCCTGTCCTCTCTCTACCCCTTAGGAGAGGCAGAGAAACTGAAACACTGTTGCAGCTGATGGGTGGTATAAGAGTGCCCACAGAGACAAAGGCTTGATATACATCATAGGCATTGTTTGGAAAAGACCTCCAAGATCTTCAAGTCCACCCATTAATCCAACACCACCATGTCCACTGAACCATGTCCCAAAGTGCCATGTCTGCAGGTACTTTTTGAATACCTATGCCTGGAGATGTTCTGGTGTAGAGCTGAGGAAGATGTCTACAAGTGAGAGAGCATATAACCCAGGAGATGCTGACAGGTCTAGACAGAGCTCCGGGGCTTACAGTGGACTGATAGCAAGTAACTGCTGTATGCTCTGCAAATGCTCAGTCTTGGCAGAGGTAGAAATCGCAGAGTCCTTTCTCTGTCTGCCTGCCACAGCTTATCCCTGCATTTGCTCTGTCCTTGCTTTTGATGAGCTTTGTCTCTGCCAGATCAGTAAGGTATTGAAAAGATTGCCTTGTGTGGTGTAGCTCTTGACCCCGATTATCCTGGATAGACTGACAGGCTACATATTGTTTTGACATGCCTCAGACTACTTTCTGGTAAGCACAAAGGAGATCCCAACTCCTTACCCTGCAAGGGAAAAATTCCCAAGCCTGGTGGATATTTGGGCAGAGGAGTAACAGCAGGCAAACAGAAATAGACAGGAGGGTGATTGTGCTTGAAATTCAGATCCGAGTGGCTAAGAGACAAATTCCACACTGAGCTACTTTTAGCCAGCCACTGCACAGCAGCTGCCACGCACCAGCTGCAGACCTTGAAATGTGCATTCCTGCTGCAACTCCATAATAGCTGCTTTCTGGCATCCAGCTGCCATACACTAAGCTTGGGACTCAGCTTTCTATATTAGAACTGACCACTCCGTGTGTCCCAGCAAGGTCTGTGTGGCAGGGAGGAACTTGTAGGGCTTAGTTACAGCTGAGGAGACTGTCTTCCAGCAAGCACCCTTGAACACGGTGCACCGTCTCACCCCAGTCTTCCCTGCACTCATTTGGGTCTGCTTCTGGGCTGCACATGCTGGGGGTGTGGATTCACTGGCAGGGAGCACGAAGCAGAACAAACTGACTTCTGGCATGAGTCACAGAATCACAGAAACATTTTGGTTGGAAAAGACCCTCAGGATCATCAAGTCAAGGTTCACCCTTAAACCATATCCTCAACTACCACATCCAAATGACTTTTAAACACATCCAGGGTTGGTGACTCAACCACCTCCCTGGGCAACCCATTCCAATGCCTGACCATTCCTTCTGCAAAAAAATGTTTCCTAATGTCCAGTCTAAACCTAACCAGTTGCAGCTCGAGGCCATTCCCTCCTTGTTCTATCACTATTTACCAGTGAGAAGGGACCAGTAGCAGCCTCTCCACAATGTCCTTTCAGGTAGTTGTACAGGGCAGTGAGGCCTCCCCTCAGCCTCCTCTTCTTCAAACTAAACAGCCCCAGCTCCATCAGTTGCTCTTCAAATGATTTATTCTCCAGGCCCTTCCCCAGCTTTCTTGCCCTCCTCTGCACTTGCTCCAGCACCTCCACATCTCTCTTGTAATGAGGTGCCCAAAACTGAACACAATACTCAAGGTGTGGCCTTACCAGAGCTGAGTACAAGGGGACAATCACCTCTCTAAATCATGACAAGTCTGCAGTCATCTTCCCTACCCTGGAGTGCTTGTGCAGAAGCCTCTCTGCTGGTATGACAAGGGAACTGTACCTTCTCAGTGCTCAGCATGGAAGGGCTGTCCAGGTCAGGCAGCGCTTGGCTACCTGGAGTTGCTGCTTCTGCTGTTCCATCAGGTGGTTGTTCTTAGTTTTGAAAAAAATGGAAGTTGGTTTTATTTTGTGTGGTTGTGCTCTGAGCTGAGCCCTGTGCTTGTTCCTGTAGCTTCCATGCCTCCAGACTTAAACTCTAGGATATAAAGAAACTGGCCATGAAAGAAGGAAGTGTATTTAGTTTTGCTTGATTCAGATAAAAAGTTAGCAAAGGTTTTGCTTAGGTATTTTTTGGTTGTTTGGTTGGTTGTTTGGTTGGTTGTTTTTTTTTGGTTTTTTTTTAAAGGAGAGAGATAGAAGGAAAGAAAAAAAACAACCCAACTCGGTTGTTTTCTAGCTTAGAAGCCCTAGGAATGTGAAGTCCCTGATTTTGCTGGCAGACTGCTGGAGATAGCAATTTGCAGCTTTTCCAGTCATTAGGTGGAGAGGTATCTGAATCACTTAAGAGACAGCCATCCTCCTCACTGTCAGGCATGTCTGTTGAACACAGGTAATCAGAAATGAATCCTGTAAATTGTGATGTGGTCGCTTTGTCTATGCTTTGCTTGTATCTTGCCTTCTCAGCAGAAGGATATCCATTCTCAGGTCATTGGCAGAATTCTCATAGTTGATCAAGTTCGATAAAATCATAATTTCAAATGCAGTTTAAAAAGAAAGGAGGCAAGGAACACTGTAGCTTTATTCCGAGTCCTTTCCACATGGTTTTGGTAATAAGTCAATGCTATGAACAGAATCACAGAACATCAGGGGCTGCAAGGGACCTCGAAAGATCATCCAGTCCAAACTCCCTGTCAGAGCAGGATTACCTATACCAGATCACACAGGAATGCATTCAGCCTGGTTTTGAATATCTGCAGAGAGGGAGACTCCACAACCCCCTCTGGGCAGCCTGTTCCAGTGTTCAGTCACCCTCACAGTGAAGAGAGAGATGGGTGTGTTTGGTTGTGCAGAACAGCAGAAAGCTGTTCTTTCTTTCATACAACCCTTTTGAATCATGTTGGAAGCTGGAAGCTTTTGTCTTTCTAGATTGTGTGAATGAGGCAGTACCAAGATATGCTGACACTTGCAGTAGAGACCTGTGATAAAAGCCCGAATGTTTCAGAAGTTGGTATTTGGGGCGGGAGAGGAGGATGCTCTTCCTTGTCTGTCATTCTGGAGGTAGCGTGGTACTTCAAAGTACTTAGACAAGGAAACACAAACTCTGTTTAGCGTGTTCATGAGAGTGGAGTGAGCACTTCCTTGTTATTCTGCTCACCGCTTGGCTATCCTAATCCCATCGCATCCCAGGAGCACAAGAGCAATTGTCCCATGTCCACAGTATTCCACGGCGACTTCAACACTTAACCACAAAAATCTGTGGTACAGAAGGACTGCAGGTGTCCTTTCTGGTCAGGCACTTCTCACAGCTCAGCAGATGATCTCAGGAGTGCTTCTGACCCACAGAAAGCACCTCCAAATTTTTTCCCTTGGGAGTGACGAAAACGTCCCTGATAAAAACTTCCATGATATTCCCTGTAGTGTTATTGCTTGAAGTATGTAACAGCTGTGGTCCCAGAGGCCAGAGCTCCTCTGGGTTTTTCCCATGGTCTATGTTTTCATCTCACTCCCAGCAACTTCCAAGCTGGATAAATCTACCTTTCAGCTCTCTAAATGCCCTGTGCTGAAGTGCTTCTATGGATTTTGTTCTTTCATTTTCTGTCACTATAACAGGTACCTTGCAATACCAAAGTGCAGGAGGGCCAGAGTGCTTCAAAACTCATGCAGAAGAAAATATTCCTGGGAGATATATTGGCCTACTATTCTTATAGTCCATCTAGTTCATTGAAAGAAATTCGAGTCTGCTTATGAGCAAGACATAGTCTCATATCCACTGATGAGCACATTCTTCCTCTCTGATATCCCACTGATAAGCAAATTCTTCCTCTGAGGGGAAACAGAGGTTGCGATAACTGATAGACTGCCTGTTTAAAAGAGACAGGTTCAAAGCCCCTGCTCAAAATTTGCTTGAACTTGTGTGCTGCTTGATGCGCTGGAGTAAATGAAGCCCTGATTCCTTCCATGGGAAAAGCCACCTGCTTTTCCCCTTTTTCATATCACATTTGGTCTAGTTTGTTGCTAGTTTTTTGCAAAATGTGGAGCTGTTGCTTAGTTTTGTACAGTTTATCTTGGGGCTGACTTTCTGTTTGGTCCAGAGAGTGGATAGATGGATGGATGCTTGATAGTCTGTAGTCTGGTATCTAAATTAGTAGGAATCATTTTCCACCTGCTTTGAGAGTTTCGTTTCATTGACGTCACAGAAGGTGCTTTGGAGGGGTTTGGCTTTGATCTCTCTCAGGCTGGGTGTATGACCCCATTTTTTGATTCATTACATAGTTTTGCATGCTAATTTAAGAGGGGAGAAGGGCAGGAGATGGTGTCCATGAGTTTCTATGCTTGAAGTTTGGAAGTAAGAATTATTCCTGTAATAATAATGGTGCTCTCTCTTTTTTCTCTCCTCCCACCCTTCCT
The DNA here is from genome assembly GCA_013399775.1 of Semnornis frantzii. Classification (NCBI taxonomy): domain Eukaryota; kingdom Metazoa; phylum Chordata; class Aves; order Piciformes; family Ramphastidae; genus Semnornis; species Semnornis frantzii. Next base: position 22,815 of record VWYK01002946.1, on the reverse strand, counting down.
CTCATTTTCCTCCCTTCTGCACTGTCTTCCTTCTGCAGCCTCTGGAAACGTTCTCTGGAGTTCTCCCCACCCTCTCTGCAAAGGACAAGCCCCTCTGGCTCCCACCCAGACCCCTGAACTCTAGTGAACCACAGGCTGTTTGGATCCTGAAGCCCTCCAAGGGAGCGTATGCTCACACAGGTTTCTGACCAGAGACACACTTTAGCACACACTGAAAGGTCTGCATGCAGACATGTACACTCAGGAGCACATGAAGCACATGCGTGAGACTGCGGTGTCACACTCCAGCACCTCCCACCCTATAGTTGTTCACCAGAGCTACCTGCCCTGGTGAGCTTCCACAGTTTGTTTTCTAGCCCTGCCTCTCTCTGAGGGGTGTCAGCAGCTCTGATACCAAGGTACATCGATGCAGCTGCAAGTGATGATAGCCTGCTCACAGAATCTGTGTTCCCCTTGATTTAATGTTTCTCATTAAAGTCAGAGATAAAACTACTGGTGTTTGAGGATTTGGAGATGGAGATAACACTGTTTTAAAGGCTTGAAGCAATCTCAAGGCATGGAGGGGAAAAGGCAAGGGAAAATGGGCTGCCTGACAACTTTAGTAATGAGCTTCCACCAGAGAGCATGATATGGAGATTCGATACTATGCATCTCACTGGGCATCCACTCTAGTAAGACCAGAAATTACTTTTCAAGGGGGTGAGGATTTCCCTTTTATGATAAGCACCGCTTCTTAAAGAAGAAACACTTCTGGTGAAAGGTTGGTTGGTGGGTTGAGTTGATTCATGTGGAATAAGAAAGGGGAGGAATTGGGACTAGAGCAGCTGTAGACAAGAAGGAAAGCC
>VWYK01002946.1:0-21962 GCA_013399775.1 Semnornis frantzii | reverse complement strand
TTTTGTCTGTCAGTGGGGAATGGCCTCAGCATGCACATAGTGAGTGACAAAATGAGTGAATACAAAATGTCTCTGGGGAGAGCAGCCACTGGCAGGAAAAAGTGCAATAATATCTTAGAAGAGGCCTTTCATCTCTGCGCTATTTTCATCTAAGTTCAGCTGCAACAGACTTTGGCTGATGAGCTGCCCCAGACATTTCCTCTGTCAGGGAATTGGAGATGGCAGTACTGGAGGAGGAATCCTCTGCTCCACAGAGCCTAATGCAATCAAGCTGGGTGATGAGGATAGGAGTGCCTCCAGGGCAACTAGCCAGGGAAGGAGCAGGGAGCATCAGTCCCTCCATCAGCATGCACAGGGCAGGGCATTCTTCAGGGCCACTTGGCACAGATATGCAGGGGCATGTTCATTCTATGTGTGGTGGGCTGGCTGTGTGTCAACCTTGGGCTGGTGGAGGCAGCCCTACCTTCTTTGTGCTGCCAAGAGGGGCTGTGTCTCAGAGACCAGTTTGGCATGTCCTGCAAATCTCATCTGAGTGAGATCTGCGCCCTTGGTATCTGCCACGCTTGCTGAGGTCTGGAGAGGCCTCTGAAGTGAGTATGAGGGATCCATGGTGTATGCAGCTCCTCACACTGTTCCCCTTTGCTGTCATCCCAGGGCAGGAGGATAGGTCTACCCCAGATCTGGGTATCATCCTGTAATGGTTGTCACAGTGCTCTGTTGCTGCACTCTTGCTTCAGCATGACCCCACTGCCCTTCACAGCTAGGAAATGCCTCTAGCAAATTAGCAGGAGGACTGCTGGGCTTCCTTCTGGAAAGGAACTGGGATGTCCAATGAAACTGCATCCATCTGTCATGGTGCTTCATACATCTGCCTGGATGGGATGGATTACACACTACCCTTCACAGGCGCCTGCTGAGGTTAGACTCCAGTCTTCAACAAGAAGGTCCCTTTAATCTTCAGTCCTGGCATGAACTAACATGGATCTCTGTCAGGTTGTCAGAGCCCAGTTCTAACCCTCTCCGAAGTGTATTCTAGAGCTCATGTTTGTTAGCTGGTGTTCTAAACAGCCACATAGCAGAACCCAAAAGCCTGGATGTGATGTGAAAGCAGGAGCTAACTGCAGTTGACACTGTCTACTGGAGCAGTAGTGACAGTTTATGCCAAGTGACTGAGGCTTCTTCATGGCAGAAATGCCTTTAACATATTCATCCATTCTGGCCATAGTGTGTCTGGTGACTTCTCAGTCACCCGGTGAATCCAGTTCAGGAGCCCAGAGGAAATGGTGTATGGAAGATGTAGCTTGTGAGCAGAGGTCATGAATGACTTGGCTCTGCTTCAATTTGCATATGCATCAAGGTGGTGGAAAATGTGTGAGTGAGTGAGGGCTGTATCTATGGATATGCATCTCATACTGTAATCTTTCATTGGTTCTTTCCAGACCATGACTACTTTTCTAGGTCTGAAAGGCTATGCTGAGTTCCTGGGACTAGTTTGTGCTAGGTGGCCCTGTAGCTACAACCTCCCATCCTCCTCCTTGTTATCTTCTATTCTAGGTAGGTTGTCAAAGCAGCGCAAAACTGGATGCAAGACAAACTGCCGTGCTCCTGGTTTCTGTTTCCCTTTGTGAGCTTCAAATAGAACAAGCCAAGAGCCAGAAGAGCTTCTCCAGGCCAGTCAGGGAAGGAGATCCATTCTGATTACTTAGCAGAAGTACTAACATGAATAGGGTCTCATTCTGAAAGCATCCTATAGACGGAACTAGTGAGTTTCCCTTTGGAATGTTGGCTAAGAATGACTCCTTCCTGCACCAAGCTTGAACCATGACCCTTCATGGACTCATAGAAGCAAAAAGGTTCCCCTTGCTGAGGAAAAATAATATGTCTTACCTTTAATATGAAAATCTCAGGACATGTTAATGTAAACTACAAATGAATCATCCTAGTATTCCTGTTGTAAGGAGAGATATTATCTTCTCCTTTAATACAAATCCAAATCTGGAGGTTAAATGACTCGCATTCAGAGCTGGGTACAGAACCTGTGAGATAAAAGTCCCAATCCAGTCTTTTAACTGAGAGGTCTTGCTGTAACCAGTCGACCTTGTACTCACCAATCTGCCTCACGTTTCTTTTCCTTGACATCCTGTCCCTAATGCAAGTAAATGACCCACCTGGCTTTATGGTGGAAGTATCATCTATGAGCAGAGAACAGCAATAGGTACTGGTGGGCTTCTTTCCAGTTCTGAGTATGCCTGTATGCTCTGAAGGGATTGCTAGACACAAGGAGTGGGTAGCTCGTAGGAGATGTCTGTGTTGCCAGGGAGGGTGAGATTCCAGGGCAGGCATGACATTGTCCGACTGTAGGAAGAGCACGAGGAGGCAAGGCTGGGCGTTAGCAGTTGAAGGTTCATATCCCAACATAGAGGCAAGCAAGCTGCTGATGGATCTTGTGTTGCCTTGACCAAGGTATGATGAACAGGGTGCTCTGCTCTTACTGGGGTGCATCGGCTGAAGGGTGCATATGGGGTTGTGTCCTTCACCTTTCCACTGCCTTCTCCTAGCAGTACCATTGTTACTCTGACCGCTCCCACTTCAGCGGTAAGAGTATAGTTGTAAACCTCTGCAACCCTAAAGCTTTCTACCTCCATCACAGCAAAATCCAGTGCTTCCAGGTGTTCAGGTTAGCACACCTTCAAGGCAATGTGCCCTGCTGCTCCATTTGTAACTGATAAAAAACCATGTATTTGCACATCTTTCCCAACATTGGAGTGTTATGCTCAAGGGAGTGCCATGATCTACCATAAGAAAGCCACTTCTGTTGTTGTCCCCGTCCCCCGTCCCCCCCCCCATCTGGGGTTACTGGATATGTTTTTACTGCCTTGTGCTTGAGTCTCCTTACTGCCCATCTGAACGTGGCCTTCTGATTTTCTCTGCTTTGAAATACCCTAAAACTAGCATGCTTCAACCTGGAACCATTTTAAGAGCCAACTCAGTAGCAACATGGACAGAGTTTAATGTGTCAGTATATATCTCCAGCTATTTTTCCCTGCCTACAAGAACTTTGGACTTGCAAAACTCCTCACAAGAATATTGTATTATGGAAAAGACTGTTATCTCTCTCAGGATGAGAAGAACTTGACTGTTTCTACTCTAGGTAGGGTAATTATGGCTGAAGAAATTTAATTTATGATGCTTACCCTATAAAACGCCAAAATGGTTGTCTTTAGCCATAGTATGTTATAAATCTGTGCAGTATAGGAAGCAGAGATGCATTACTAGTTTTCTGCTTTCTTATCCTGAAAAATGTTTGTCTGTCATCTTATGGATGGGGACCTATTGTAGAGAGGAGGTAGATGGAGAGAGCAAGCAAGGACAGAAGCAACAGATTCTGGTTGGTATAAGCTTTTGCCATGGTTTGTGACTTAAACATCTTCAAGTTGATGTGGGTGGCAGGCATTCTCCTTCTGTGGCACAAAGCTTTTATCCTGAGGGAAGAATTGTAGAAAACTCCTAGAAAACTACCTCATTAGATTCTCCTTCACAGGTAGAAAATTATTTACAGGTGATGAGAGAGACCTCTTTATGTGTTTGTCTGAATGCAATAGAGAATGCACTGCTTTCACAGGTTCAGTGGACCCCTGTAAGATACTCCTGTGACTTACTTGCTATTGAGAGGCAGTGGGGCTGCACAGAACTTGCCAACAATGAACGTCTCATCCTTCTTCCAAAAGTGATTCTTGGGGAGATACTTCAGAGTCACGCTGGTTATCTGGGAGAGGGGAGCTCTGTGGGCCAGCAGCCGTTTACCCATCTCCTGGTGCTTAGGTCTGCAAGGCATGGTGAGAGATTTGAGGAAGAATATTCAATCAACCTGCACATGCAGGCTGTAAGCAGGTGTGCTGAAATACTGGAGGAACATGAGGTATTATCATGAAGCCCTCCCATAATGGAGTGGGAATACTCATCTGTCAAAATAGGGCATTGCATTGAAGCCTTATTGGCTGTCTTTTCATGATTTATCTCTCAGAATCACAGGATGTTAGAGATTGGAAGGGACCTCCAGAGATCAAGTCCAACTCCCCTGCCAAAAGCAGGACCACCCAGGGTAGTCTGCACAGGAATGCATCCAGGCAGGTTTCGAAAGTTTTGAGAGGAGACTCCACAACTCCCCTGGACAGCCTGTTCCAGTCCTCCATCACCCTCACTATAAAGAAGTTTCTCCTCATGTTGAGGTGAAGCCTTCTATGTTCAAGATTGTATCCATTGTTCCTTGTCTTATTACTGTGCACCACTGAAGAGATCACTTGACACCCACTGCTCAGATACTTGTAAACATTGATCAGATCTCCTCTTGGTCTTCTCAAGATTCTCCAGTTAGGAATATTAAATATTCTTCCTTCCATCACACAGTTACAATAACTCTTTTTGCTGTTGTATATAGATTGAAACACTGCCCAGATTGCTACAGTAAGTAGCAGATAGATCAATATCTATGATATCATGAGTGGCATGGATAGGGTTCGCCATTTCTTCCAGTACGTGAGCTAGGGGGTCGTCAAAGAAAGCTAAGAGGTGGCAGGTTGAAAAGGATTGCGCACAGCACGAAATTTCATTCCTTTTAAGCTGTTAAGATCCTTGATGTGGATGCTAGAAAGTTTACATGACTGTACAAGTCATGAGAGGGGGACTGGACAGGTTCTTGGAAGACAAAAACTAATAAAGACAAAGATCTCAACTTTGGCCCTGGAAGTCCCCAAAATGTAATTAGTCAGACACTGGGAAACAATTTGGGGGCATATTGGGACATTCTTACAATGTCTTTTTTATACTCTCCTCTAGGTACTTGCTTTTGACCATGCTAAAGGTGGGATACTTGGAGAGAGGGATGTTTGTATGTCCTGATGCTCCCAGGTGATGTGAACTGAGGAGATGCCAGAAGTTTGTTAAACAGGCAACAACCAGAGCCCAGTTGGTTGTATGCTATGGCAGAGTGCTGCCCAGCAATTTTACATAGGTGGGCAACCACCTCCCTTCTGTGGAGTCCATCTAATGAACCTTTTAATGCTTGATCTACTTGGCACCTCTAAAACTCTGCAGATCATTGATTTCCTTGTGCTCATAAAGAATAGGTGTGTTGCTGACTCAGTGCAATCCCAGAACCATTTAGGTGACTGTGTGATGGAAAATGTGATGATAGGGAAAGGAAACAGATGACAAAAGGGTCAGGAAGCATCTACAATTCTGTTAACCAGAATTTTGGGGAGGTGAGGCATTGCATGTGTTGATCAACTGCCAGCTGAATGTAAGCCAGTGCATGTCCAGGTGGCCAAAAAGGCAAACAGTATCTGGGTCTGCATAGTGTGGCCAGTAGGACTAGGGAGGTGATCGTACCCCGGGAGTCAGCACAGGTGAGGCCACACCTTGAGTACTGGGTTCAATTTTGGGCATCATTACAAGACATTGGTCCAGAGAAGGGCAACAAATCTGATTAAGAGTATGGAGAACGGGTCTTGTGAGGAGTGGCTGAGGGAACTGGGATTGTTCAGTCTGGAGAAAAGGAGGCTGAGAGGAGATCTCACTCTCTACAACTCCCTGAAAGGAGATTGGAGCCTACTAACAAGTGATACGATGAGAGGAAATGGCCTCAAGTTGCACCAGCAGAGGTTTAGGTTAGATGCCCATTCAGCACTGTGGGCTTGACTGCACTGGAGGGCTGAGCTTTGCTTAAAGTGTGGAAGTTTGTTAGTGTGTATCAAAGAGAGATCTTTGGTTTATGCTCTCGACTCTGTAGGTTTATTGCAAACTTTTCAGCCTAACCTTGTGCTTCTTAGGAAGGCACTGAAATGAAACACAGCTGCTGTTCTCCCAGGGCAAGGGTATCTCTGGATAGGTTACCCTGCCATAACTCTACTGTCTCATTAAAACAAGGGTACAGCAAAGCCTGGGGATTGCCTGCTTGTCTCACTTCCCCAGGCAGCCTTTCTCTCCAGTGCTCACATGCCTCCTACAGGACACCTATCAAACCCTGTGTCTGACGACTGCAAAAGGAAGTGTCTGCATACCCGTCTGAGCAGATCAAGGGCTCTGACTTGACTTAGTCGCTATTTCCTCCCTCCTGCGTCTTTGGAAGATGCAGACTTGAATTCCAAGCTGATGAGGGGTTGAACAGACTGAGCTCCACCAGGCTGGAGTACAAAATTCGAAATGCGGTGCCTGGCCAGCAATCTGAAGCAGCAACACAGTGAGCTTCATGTCACAGTCTTTTGGCTTAGCAGTAAGGACTGTGTGTGAGCCACCACAGGAACTGTATGAGAGAGGTGGCTCAGGCCGTTTCGCAGACTCTTGCTTCCTGAGGCAGCCAGCAGCATGTGCTAGCTGCATGTCTGCATTGTGGTGCCCAGCCCAGCCCAGCAGGAAAGTGTAAGAGGAAGTGAGTCCTCCTAGGAAACTTCTGTGTGCTGGGAAGATCCCTTGTGGTAAGAGCTGTGGAACAGGAGTCTGAGTCTGGTCCTTTAATTCAGATACCATCTGGAGGAGGGGAATGCTTTCAAGAAAGAACTGTCTGTCTACACGTGTAGTCTTGTTCCCCTGCCCTCTTGACTTCTCCCTACAAAGGAGCCTGAGTGCTCTGCTGCAATATTAGAGAGGCAACAAGCTACTGATCACATTTTTTTCTGACTGAAGAAATGCACTTGTCTCCTCTTTGCAGCTGCAGTCCTGTTGGGCATCAAGAAAAATGTCTAAATCACCAAGTCCATCAGTTTGGAATCTCTGTTGGATGGGGTCTTGCTGTAGCCAGGTCTGTCTGGCAGAGCAGAGCTGATAACTATCTGACAGTGACTGCAGTTTGAATTGGCACTAAGCAAGGGCATGGTGTAGAAAAGGAACCATCCTAGAAACACAAGAAGTATGCAAATTTGGGGCCTCCACAGTAACTTTGCATGTTCAGAGAAGAGGTGGACCTAGCCAGGGTTACCAAATAATGGTAACATGTCTGATTATGGAGAGCATTTAGGGCAGAGGCACTCAAGAGGCAAAGTTGTTCATCACACAGGGACTGCACTCAGGGAGATAAGCTACTGCTGCGCCATTCCTGGATTCATATAAACATCCTTACATACAAAGCTGGGATAAAACAAGCCAGAAGCATGCACTGTCACTCACATGGTGATCTTCACTGTGTCCTGGGTGCTGTTACTGCCGAAAGTGATCTCAATGCTGGTGACTTTGTTCCTTTTCTTCTGCAAGTGGAACTCAACAAGGCTGTGATGGACTGAGCAAAGTATGTGGGGAGTGAGGGCAGGTACTTTCAGTTGGACTTACTCCTAAAAGAAATGCCTCTAGCACTCGTTCCCTGGGCTCACCAGCAGAAAGATTAGACAGACACAGGAAAAGAACTAGTCTCTGTGGTATGAGAGGCACAGTGAGCAGGTCTGCATAGTCCAGCATAAACAGAAAGGCATTTCTACTGCCCTTTACTTCAGCCCCGAAGCCGCGTGGCTGTCTTAATCCAGAGCTGTGCCCACACAAATAAGCCTGTTGGAAAGGGCTTTCTGGGGAAGATGTGTAGGGTTATTGCTCTTCAGCTGTGTGTCTCAGACAGTCTGAGCCACAACAGCTGATTCTGACAGGAGTGGTGGGTTGTAACTATCTAGCCTCCCCAGAAATTTTGCCTTATTTGGTCAACTTCCCCTGCCTCATTTTGTCTCATTGCTACTTACCACAGAACGGGGCTGAGGGGCTGGTCATTAAATAAACCTTCACTTCCTTGGGCAGCTTTCTCATGTTGATACCTGCCTGGTCCAGCAGACCTGCAGGAGAAAATAAAGCTAGTGCAGGGAAAGCCATAAACAACCCAGAAGGGAAAACATAGTTGGTTCCAGTTCACCTCCACTCATCCTGCCCAAGTCCACTGTCCCAGAGCAACCCATTCTTTATACCAGTGCAAATGACAGGAAGACCATTTTTGTGCTGTCATGATTGACAGGTTAACATCCTCCCTCAGAAAAGCTATTCTAGCTACCCCAGGTAATCATGATCAGAGTACCTCTTGATGGCTTTGTTTCATTCCTCTACTAACAGTGTCATCAGTTGCACCTTGTGCAAAACAAGTGGGACTAAAGACTGCCAGGTCTTTAGTTAACAGGAAACAGTGCAGGTGTAAATGACAATGCAAACACAAAATGTTAGGAAAACATATTTATAGATCAACCTCTAACCTGAGGCACCTGCCTTCTGTCAATGTGGCTTGGTGAGATGGGGAAAAGGTGGCTGATCTGAGAGCACACACATAAAAAAGGCCTCTCATTATGTTCATCTGGTACCAGATGAGAATAGCATCAAAGGACACTTCCTCTCCTCGTGTCACAGCTCACAGCCTAAATGAGGCAATTATTACCTCCTCCCAGTCCAGGGAGTTTATCTTTTGGGTGATCATGGCAGAAATCTATGAGAAGGAGGTGACACGGCAAAAGCAAGCAGTATGTAGAAGAATATGACTTCAGTCTTGGACTAATATTCCAAGTGCTTCTCTAAACAAAACAGCTTTTAAACTAAGTCTCCACTCATTAGGTAGGTGATTCTGGAGACAACTCATTTGTGGGACCTATTAAATATTTAAAGATTAGAAATGTTCAGGATGCTGCTGTTCTGCCTTGGTTAACATAGCAGCTTTTAAAGCGTCTCTATAGAAGCCTGAAAACCAAACAGTTTCTCACTGTGCTCAGAGATCCAAAGCAAATCCTGCACAGGGGAATCTGAACCACATACTGTGCTCTGTACTGAACACCCATCAGGAAGATATCATCTACTCTAGGAAGGTTTCATACTGGTACTGTACCTATTCTGGGACAGGAGAACAGGAAGGGGTCAATGCAGTCCAGGCAATGACCGCTTAGAAAATCCTGATGACTTGCACACGGGAATGCTATGATCGGACAGGAATGTTCCAAGGCACTGACATAGAGATGCACTGCCCTCATGTGATCACAGATCAGATACTTGTATCCTGCAAGAAGAAGATGCACCCAGAGATGAGCAGCCATAAGCCCTTCTCCTGGGTTTTTTTATGTTCCCAAGAAATTGAGAGTACTTCGATTCTACATCCATTAAGAACATTTTGCAGAGCGTCTTTGCAACTACAAGCCCAGACTCAACTGCAGGAGGAGTCGTGCAAGAACTTAGAAGAGTATCTCCCAAACAGAGTTCCTCAGAAAACCATTTCTCCTAACAGACTCCCACTGGTGAGGCTTCAAGCTCTCTGTAAGGGAATACAGTATCTTTGACTCCAACACCCCAGCTATGAGACGGGTACCATAAGTGTCCCCTGAAACTTGACCTTAAATGCAGCTGCTCATTCAGAACATAGCTGAATATCTAGCCACACTACTTACTGGGTGAAGTCCTATTCTCCAGAGGGAAAAAGCAGTAACCATACAAGCTGTCTCTCTAAGTGTAGATGCAGCTTGCAGCATGAAAACAAAAAGAAGCTTTTGCTAGTAGTACCTAAGAGCCTTTCTTGCAAAAATCTTTTCTTTGTTGATATAAACGCTACAGTTGCTAGGGTTTTAGCTCATACAGAAGTGTCATCAGAATTAAGTTTTGATAGGAGACCTGTATGTGATTTTAATTTTAGCTGTGTGCTGTACAGCCGAGAGAAGGGAGTCAAGAATCTCTGCTGACATGTATCTTTACAGATACATGATGTTTTACTTAGATGTCTCCTCCGACATGTAGCAAGGGACCTGGTTGCCAAGCATTATTTTCACAGGCTGCTAAATAGCCATGAAAGTCCTTTTCTTGGCCACAGAGTGTTCTCACCTGCAGAGATGAATCGGGGGCATCCCGGCTGATCTCTGCCTCCGTTAACGAAATAATCGATGTGGCCTACAGGAATCCGGATCCCGAAATCTGAAAGGAGGTGAAAAACCACTTGATAATAAGTGCTAGAATGAGAAGAAATGGCCTCAAGTTGCCCCAGAGGAGGTTTAGATTTGATATTAGAAGAAACCTCTTTAATTAAAGGGTTCTCAAGCACTGGAATAGGCTTCCCAATCAGGTGATGTGAACTTCTGTCCCTGAAGTTGTTTCAAAGACACAGAGATGTGGTGCCAAGGGACATGGCTTAGCCTCAGACTAGGTAGAGTTAGGTAATGGTTGGACTTGATGATCTTAAAGATCTTTTCCTACCCAAAACAATTCTGTGACTCTTACACTTGGTTCTTCTGTAGGCTTTACTCTGCATGGTGTATGCCAAGCCCAAATAAGTGGTTGAACATTTTTAGTGCTGAAGACAGCAAAGACAGGTTTCCTGTTCCTACACATCTGTATTGTGCAGGTTTTGCTGCACAGGGCATAGAGTGCTCCAGGCTCTGCCATCAGAATGACTGGATGCTGTGGTTTAACCACCACTTCTGTGGCTCAGGTTCTTAGTTCTATATAAAGGAGAACAAAGAGGATCTCAAACTTAATGGGGGATTATGAGACATGATTGAAAGTATTGTTGGCAGAATTTTTTGTGACCTCCTGCTCAAAGGAACATTATTCTTTAGCACACATTCTGTCTAATTATACCCTAAGTATTTTGAAAAAAATCAGTCTGTTGTTGCATCAGCTGTTGGTTTTATTCTGTCACTTTCCACTGGCACCTTTTTTGGATCAGGTTCAGGTTGGAAATAGTGCAGTATGAGCAGACATGTAAATTGCTTCCGTGTGGTAAAAACCACCCTGAGCTGATTGCGCATTAACTTGCTCTGCTGCAGCAGTGTTAAGGAAGCAATTATTTGCAGAAGATTGTCCTCTGTCTAATCTCCACTGTCACTCTGATGTGCTCAGAGGTATGAATACCTGCCAATGAATTAATCGTTAAAGCCTGTCTAATAAGAGGCATCCCCAGAACGGACCTGAACTCATGCCAATCTGGCACAAAGGCTGTAATGACCTACACACCCCTTAGCAATAGCAGGAAGAACAGAAGCACTGGCCGGAGAAGATGGACACCAACTTACTGTCAGCATCGGTATGAAGGGCTTCCACAAAGAGGGCATCCCCAGGATCCAGGCGTTCCTCAGGGCTAGCTCTGGTGTACTTAGGGCCTGCAGGATCCAGGCCTGTAACAAAATCAAATGTCTCCAAAAGTGCTCTCCAGCCCCACTCTTTCTTATTTCTGGATCAGTTATTTTATCCAAAACTTTTTAAATGTTGCCAGGCAGAAGTAATAAATTAGTCCCAGGCCACTCATCATACTCCAAAATGGTTTCTGCTCCTGCTAACTTCTGCCGCAGCTAGCTTACTTTGTCCTCCATTGTTCCCACTTCCCTTCTGTACCTCCAGGTTCTAAGATGTAAAGCCATGATCAAGCTTCAAATAGCTCTGGCAGAGTAAGTGTAGCATTTCTTTTGGATTTTGGGTGAAAGAATCAAATTCATAACACCTTCCCCTGTACTGGCATCTGCATTAGCACTACAGTGAGAGAAATGTCACTGAAGATCATCAGTTAGGTGATTTCAACATCTCGGGCATTAACAAGCCCAAGTATTGAAATAAAGGTGTCTGAGCCCACTCATCTCAAATAAAATCAAGTCTGTAAGCAGCCACCTACATTTTAGTCTAAAATTTTCTCTTAGAGCAACTTCTGTGAAGCCAAAGGAACGCAGAAAATTATCCTCTGTAATATCAAAGAACAGGTTAAGGAGGTTTGGTTTTTGTTTGTTTTTTTTTCTCTAGCTGAGGTTTATCCTGGTCACGGTTTCATAAAAGCGAATCTCACAAGATCATTTTCACTCTTGAGGCAATAAAAAATCATTTAAGTAGCAGCTCTGCTCTGTGTGGCACTGCCTTGGATTCAGTCATATTAATTCTTCATGGAAAAGGCAGTATCAACAATCAACAAGACACACAATCTGTTGTGTCTGCATTTGCAGGGAGGGAGGGAGGTGCAAGGGAAGGAGACAGGTAAAGAAGGAAAAGAAATCCTTTCCTATTCTTTCTGTAAATAAAAGCTAATGTGACATGTGGTCTAAAGAACTTAGTGCTTTAATCTTTCTTTAATTTTCTTTAATCTTGACACAAAACATGAGAGGTTCCCCACCCACTTCAACAGACTAAGTTTTAGTTAAAGGCTTTAAGAGACACTGACATTTATTCATTTATCTTGAAGGTATCACAGTATCACCAAGGTTGGAAGAGACCTCAAAGAGCATCAAGTCCAACCCATTACCACAGACCTTGAGACTAGACCAGGACATCAAATGCCATGTCCAAACCCGCCTTGAACACCTCCAGGGACAGTGACTCCACCACCTCCCTGGGCAGCCCATTCCAGTAGGGAATGACTCTCTCAGTGAATAACTTTCTCCTCACCTCAAGCCTAAACCTTCCCTGGTGCAGCTTGAGACTGTGTCCTCATGTTCTGGTGCTGGTTGCCTGAGAGAAGAAAGCAACCTCCTCCTGGCCACAACCATCCTTCAGGTAGTTGTAGACAGCAATAAGGTCTCCCCTGAATCTCCTCTTCACCAGGCCAAACAATCCCAGCTCCCTCAGCCTCTCCTCATAGGGCTTGGGCTCGAGGCCTCTCACCAGTTCAAGTACCTCAATGTCCTTCTTAAATTGAGGGCCCAGAACTGGACACAGTACTCAAGGTGTGGCCTAACCAATGCAGAGTACAGGGGGAGAATGACCTCCCTGTTCCTGCTGGCCACACTATTCCTGATGCAGGCCAGGATGCCATTGGCCTTCTTGGCCACCTGGGCACACTGCTGGTTCATGTTTAGGTGGGTGTCAACCAGCAACCCCAGATCCCTTTCCGTTTGGCTGCTCTCCAGCTACTCCGACCCCAGCCTTCCCCAGGTCTTACTGAGAAGAGAGAAACACTTAATGTGAGCCAACAGTCAATTCTAGCACTGCTCTGAGGCAATCACATTTTTATCGTCTATTCCCTATGCCTACCTCCTCTAAGCACAAGCTGCATGCACTCCATTGAAATGTACATCCTCAGCAGCTAGGAACGCTATTCACTGATGCCGTATGGTATACAACTGAATCTCTTCAGGCTTTTTCATTTCATCTGCAAGTTCTGAAACAAACTGTGTCAAATGTCAGTGAGGCCACTGTCTCTACCTACCTTGCTGTCCCCTTGACTCTTAGCTCTCAGCAACAGGACAAGCAGGAATGGTTTTATGCTGAGGGAGAGTAGATTTAGACTGGATCTTAGGAAGCAAATCTTCAGTACAAGTGTACTGGGACTCTCTGTAGATGATGTCTAAGGTCCCTTCCAACCTAAACTATTCTATGCCTCTATGAAAAACATCTGGGCCTTGTGGGTTTACATTAGTCACAGGACCTCATACTCTTTTAAGCTGGCATCAGTTTGAAGAGCATAGCATATATGGAAGGACCCTTTTGCAAATACTTCCATTCTTTTGGAGGTGTGGAAGTGACTAATTGCTGGAACAGCATTGTCAAACTCTTCTGAAGCTAAGAACAGTTACATAAACTTGGACATAATGAGCCTTTATGCAATTACAAGATGGCTATGGATGACTCCCCTTCCCTGCTCTTCCGTTCTTCCCTCTGAAGAGAATGGGATTTCTGGTACCTGTTATCCGTCCCAGCTGACCGCCGTGGAAGTGCCCCACTAGACCCCCGACATGTGCACCGAGGCTTACACCAATGATGTGGATGGATGTCCTTGAGATTCCCAGGGTCTGCAGAAATACAAATCAATGCCTGTGTAGCAGGGTGAAATACCCTCTCTCAGCCCACACAGCAGCTCTAATGCAGTGATTGCTCTTGACATGCATGGAGAGAACTGAGCAGATGTGGGAATGATGGGTTTCCCCCTTTTTCTCTTTCAGAGTCTTTCTTCAGGTCTCCAGATACAAACCCAACTGTAATAAGGTCAGTGAGATGCTCCTGTTCATAACTACATAACCCATAGCTTCTCCTTCAGCTTGAACTTCCCCCTATCAGCTCAGTGGTTCACATTCACCACATGAATAATCTTCTCAGAAAAGCAGAGGAATTAGTTTTTTCCCCAACTTTTATGCCACCATTGTACCAATATCCTGATTAGTGTTTTATTTTCAGAGATTAAGAATTTATCCACTGGCCGAACTGCCAAATAAAACACAGTCACATAGACTTGATGTAAGATTACTACATCCACAGGAATTCAGGTGCCTGCAAGCTGTCTTCATGACTCAGACAAAGGGAGAGGAAAGAAGAAAAATCCTGCCTGAAATGTATGAAGCAAGGTGCTGGAGCAGCTCTAAAGAAGGACAATGAAGCTGGTGAAGGGTCTGGAGAATAGGTCTTGTGAGGGACAGCTGTGAGAACTGGGGTTGTTTAGTTAGGAGGAGGTTGAAGAGACATATTCTCACTCACTACAACTCCTCAAAAGGAGGCTGGAGTGAGGTGGGTGTCAGTCTCTTCTTCCTAGAGACAAGTGATAAGACAAGAGGAAATGGCCTCAAGTTGCACCAGGGGAGATTAAGGTTGGATATTAAAGAAATTTCTTCACTTAAAGGATTCTCAAGCACTGGAATAGGCTCCCCAGGAAGTGGTTAAATCCACATCCCTGGAGGTGTCTGAAAGACTCAGAGATGTGGTGCTGAGTGACATAGATTAGCAGTAGACTCGGTAGTGTTGGCTTATGGTCAGAGTCAATGACCTTAAAGGTCTTTTCCAACCAAAAAGATTCTATGATTCTTTGATTCTATATCCTAGAACAGTACTGAGGCTTATAAGAAAAGAATATAGTCTTTTGTGGTGTAGTGCTGCAGGGAGAAGCTGGACCACAGCTCAGCACAGACACTGAACGAGTGGCAGGGACATTGTCCAGCTCAGTCATTTGTTCACTGTCTGAGTAATAAGTAATGAGAAGTGACCCTCCTTTTGCCCTCCCTGCTAGCCCCCACTCCCATCCTTCGAATGACATAACAACTCCAAGGGTTACAGAATCACAGAATATTTAGGGGTTGGAAGACACTTTGAAAAATCATCTAGTCCAACCTCCCTGCCAGAGCAGGATCACCTAGAGTAGATCAGGAACACATCCAGGTGTCTCCAGAGAAGGAGACTCCACAACCTCTCTGGGCAGCCTGTTCCAGTGCTCTGTTAACCCTGTTTCCACATTTCTGGATAGAAAATGTGTGCAATGTGGTGCTGCAGGGACCCAGGCTGCACTGCAATCATTGCATAGAGAGTTTACACATGGCTGATTAACACAAAGATGTCACCCTCATTGTGTGCTGTTCAGCTGTACTGTGCACAAATGAACTGAGACACATCTGGGGACTTCCGGCTGCTGGAAAGTATATCTGACACTCAAAGCAAATATAAAATACCCTCAAAACCCCTGCCTCCCCATGTTCCCTGGACAAAATTTCCAGGCAGAGGATAATGACTGTCTAGTGAAGCATGAACTGGAGAAAACCCAAGGCATCCTTTAGGTTTGTCCTGGGCTGGGGAGGCAGCTGACAACTGGGATGTTTTTCCAGAAAAAGTGAAAACTCAAGAGAAAGAAGGAAAGAGTGGCACACTCAAGATTAGACTGAGAGAAAGGGAAAAAAGAAGTCTCTTTAGTGCGATTACCACCATGCTACATAAAAAGCCTGCTTGTTCAGCTCCTGGAGACAGCAGGTTGTGAGCAGTTCTCTAGGTCGCTTTCATAAACAGTGTTCTCTGGCCATACTCCCCACCACTGGAAGCACACAGTAGCTTACCAGGAGCTTGCTGATGAATTGTGAGATGGAGAGGGCGAGCTGTGTGACATTTTCCACTGCAGAGGGATAGGCTCCTGTAGACCCATAAACCCAGTCTACTGCAATCACATTCACCTGGCTTGTGTGCAGTATGGCACTGACAAGCCCTTCAATCCAGGAAGGTTTGGTACCCAAAGCTCTGTGGAAGCATCAGAAACAGCTATGTTAGGTGTCTTCCAAAGTAGGGCATATGCTAGCATGTTGTTTAATGGTGCTGGAGCCTCACGTCTCAGACAAGGCTGCTAGACAGATGCTGAAAGTTTACCTTTGGTGCCAGACACGCATCTCCGGCATGTATTTGTGGTGGTGTAGTAACACTTTCCAGAATGGGCTGATTCAGAAGAGAACCAGACATTTCACTGAATGAGACATTTGTAGGGCTGAGATCTCACTGTGGTGCTTCAGTTAGCCACCACAAAACCCACCTGGAGTAAGTGAGCTGACCAGGAAGACCTGGACCTTGCTCTGCTACCAATTGGCAGGAAGTCCTTGGCCAAATCATATAGTCTTTCACTGTTGCATTTTCATGTAATTGTAGCAAATTAAAACAAAAAATTGATAAAAAAAAAATCAAGGTAAACTGAGGAGCCTGTGTTCTACCCACTTCCCCATATACTACCTGGTGAGGGGTGTATAATGTCACGAGGGCAACAACTGCTTCTCTGCAAAGACCTTGCAACATTTTCTATGGTATCATCCCAGCCTTCTATGCACTTTCCATTCAAGCTTTTGCACATCATACTAAACAATGTTACATGGTCACACATGGCTGAAAAATGGCATAGTAAAATAAGTTTGCAGAATAGTGACAGCTTAAAAAAAACCAAAGAAACCTACAAACAAACACAAACCCCCAACCAAACGAACTAAAGGACTTCAAGCTGTGTTGTAATGATGGCTGTCAGCAGCATTTTCCGTGGCTGTAGCCCAACCAACAGTGTCCCAGACAACTTGCAGGTTCAGTTTGGGGCTGAGCACTTCTAACTCCATTCTTAGGCAGTTTTTTTTGCAAGAAGCCACTCCGCTGGGCATGCATTAGAAGCTCGCCCAATCACGTTCCCATGCCAGCCCCACCCAGTGCTTAGGAATGCCCCAGCGCTGCTTCAGCAGTGTTTAACTTAGCAGTAAATGCTTAGTCACAATGGTCTTCTTTATTTCACCTGAAGCCGTGGATTATGATCTTGGTTTCCAGGCTACTATCGAAGCTGCAGTTCTTGATGTCGTCATCAACTGAAATCAGCTCTCCACATCTGGGGCTTGAGGAGGTGAACAGAAGAAACTGGACCTTAAGTTTACTGCCTCGTAGAAAATTTGCTGTCTGGAAGTCAGCGCAGTGATGCCCCGAGAGTCTCTCTGCATTCCCTGCAACGAGAGACAGTGACTAGCATATTTAGTTGGTGACTGTGCAATGGGAAAAAAACTCAAACTCATTCCAGTTCATGAGGAAAATGAAGGCAGCAGTCTCACTTCTGTTCATAAACATCATAAGCATAGAACATAAATTCAAATCAGCCTATTTTGGAAACTTTATCTGTCTGATAAAGTTCTTTCTGTCCTTTGATGGAATTCTAGCACTGTCTGGGGGAGATAATCCTGAATGCCATGGTAGCTTTGGCTTCTGTGAGTTGTTTTACTGATAGGTGAGTGCCATTCTGTTGTGGTTTTGTTTTTCCTCATGGGCCACACATGCCAGCTACTAAATATATTTATGAGCTGGCTACAAGATATTTTTAAAAGTGGTTGTCAGCAAGTAATCACCACTGAAATGGGATATTTCTTTCAAATTCTTGTAGACTTAGAAGCAGGTACAACTCTAATTTTCAACTGAATCAGAAATCAATAAATAGATATGACATTGTTGATGAAAAAGTGTGTCAATGATAATTTCCTGACATTCATTTACTGGGTGAAAATGCTTTATAGAAAGGCAGGCACATACTGGAAGGCATTTTGGTCAGGAAAAAAACAATCTCAACACGGTAGCTAGTAAGAAACTTGAGCAAATCTGGGCTAGGAAGCAAGTATGGAAGTTTAGCAGAATGTATAGCTAGGTTACCCACAGAAGAGGTGGATTCTCTTGTCCTTTGCCATTTGAAAGGACAGGCTATTTTGAGGGCTTACTGAAGGCTGGGTGTTGCATTTACTGAAGGATTAACTGGGTAAATTTTATTTACCTGCAATGAGCAGGAAGCCAAAAAATTGATCAAACAATCTCTTCAGACCTAGAAAGTGTTACTTTATGAACAAACACAGCAGCATCCAGCTGCAGTGGCAATGAATGCACCTTCCCCTTGCTGGACTGGAGGAAGTGAAACACCTTTGCACCTGTATGTGCAATGAAATAAAAAAGTTTAAAAAAATAAAAAAAAAATCATCCAGCTTTCTAACTGCTGGCTGTCCCCACAGAAGGTACTTTACGCTAAGCAGAACTAAGGGTTAACACAAAAGAGTGAGATTCGACATTCAGATTCCTGCTTGTAGGATGTGACTAAACCTTACCTGACGGCAAGGGAGGAGGAGATGTTCTCTGAGATCAGTGCAGCAAAATCAGAGATAATGAGCCAGCCTAATTAGCAAGGATATGTTCAGTGCAAGCATGGTGCATATCAGAAATGGCATGAGACAAGGGAGATTTTGAGTAAAGGTGAGGGAGGAGATACACTGCTGTGAAGCTGCAGGTAACGTGGGACTGCAGTGGTGATCACAAAAAGCCATTTTGCTGACAGTGCAACTAAAGAAATGGAAGTGTGGAGTCTTGTTTATTTCCCCTTAACTACTACAGATCACACTTGATAAGCTTTGAAAGCAGGAGATGCCAGTGCCTGAGGTCGAGTGGTCCATTTTCCTCTTCCTTATACTTCCAGAGTAAACCTGAATCATTCTTTTAAGTCGGATTAGTGGAATTAAATCACTGAGACAGAAGGATCATCCTTGTTTTCCACTTTCTCCTGGCACTTAACTAGATTATAGCAAGGACCTCTTGACAAACAGTTTATTTAGGGAGAATTTAATTCAGATCCTGCCATGTAAAACCTGCAATCTCTGGCCAGACATTCGTGTTTTTCTTACCTGCTTGCGCTGAGCTGAGCAGACAGAGAACAGCAACAACAACGAATGGCTTTCTCTTCAGATCCTGAACCATTTTCCAGTTAATCCACTACAAGTACAAGAATTGTTCAGGGGGAAATAGCCGTGGTGGATTTCCCCTTAGCTTCTGTTTAATGATTGCTGAAAGCACAAACATTGAAAATAGGAAAGCTCCTAACTGCCGATAAGCATCCAGGTCTAGACCAGACACTGAGGCTGCGTGAAGACCCAGTGGTCTGTGTTGTTATGACATCAAGAAGAATGTGGACTAGGGCCAAGTATGATTCCTTAGCTTCCCTTTCTCCTGCTTATAGCAGCAGTTACTGACACAAGTTGATTTTTCCCAGCAGAAGACATCAAGGCTAAAAGGAACGTTTGTGCAACTGAAAAGCCCACTTAATGATTTGGCTGCAGTCCCACCTCCTCACTTTACATACCACCTATAAATGTTAGCCCTTTCGGGCCCCAGTTTGTAGAGAAATCCACACCAAACCTGCAGGGAGAGATGGACAGGCTTTGTCCTCCTCCCCTGTATCAGAAGGGACACCTCTTGGTAAGATTTGCAGCCTCGGCTCAGCTGTGTATTTTACCCTGGGTGATCATGCTTGTAATTGCAGTTGTGTTTACTTAAAGCTGTACAGTGATTTCTGCAGCTTAGTGCTTATCACCGGCCATCTTAAAGATTCTCTCTGTGTTATAAGTGTAAATAACCGGTGTTGCTCCTGCATTTGACTGCTGAAATGCGACTGGACCTACAGCAAAACTAGGCTGTGTGTCTATGTAGTGTCTATATAGTGCTATAGTGGACTTATAGTGACACCTCTTAACTGTCAGACCTATTAAAAGATAAGTTGAGCTGCACCTCTATTTCTGAGGACTGGCTAGAACACAAGGGGCTAATCTCTTACTAAATGTACCTCTCACTTCACACAACAACAATCAACAGGGACTGTGCTCTTTTGGGGAACCTCTGTCCTTATTTGACCATTAGACAAAGCCTGTGTCAGCAAAGGACTTCACTGGCTTCTTCCTTATAAAAAGATCCTGACAGTCCCTTCCTCAAGGCAAATTCTTACTTCAGAAATCAGCTAGTGAACCAGTTTCAGCAACAGACAGAGTTAGAGTGCTTTATTTATCTTTGCCATCCAGGCTTGTCTGCCAAATTCTGACCAGGGACATTAAATATCACAAACCTTGACAATATGACAGGAAGATTCTTACCTGCCTTGCATCTGGGTATTTACTTACTGCATTGCTGTTTTTTTCTCTTTATTTCTACTTTTGGTCAGATTGCCTTAACTGCCCAAAGGTGGTGATGGGACTGAGACAGAATGTATCTTTACAAATGAAGATGCTGCTAGACAAAAGGTAACAAAAAGAGAGGAATCTCAGCAATTTGACCTTATCTTTGTTACCTGCAAATAACAAGAGTTTCTGCATCCTCATTACTTATGTCTTCATGAATTAGGAAAGTGTCCTTCAAAGGCAGCAGCTGTCAAGATCCAATGGTGGATACTTTGGCAGAAATTAAACCTCCTTGCTTTCTAGCTTGTCCTCAGGTATCAGAGGGCCTTGGGGCACCAGAGCTTAATTCCTGATCCAATTGGATCTTGAGCATGACTAGTTTAACGTTTTCCTGCACAGAATTAAGACTGAAACGAACCCAAGACTCAGACCGCTTTATTTAACCACCAACAGGTATAGCTACCACGGTGATCCCATCTGTACGGAGCACTGTGTCACAACCACGAGTAGGAATAGCGCAAATGGAAAGAGTGGGCGGGAGTGGTGAGCTGGAGCAGCAGGCAGGACAGCGACTCTCTGAGGTGGCAGCAGCTCTCCTGGGTGGTGGGAGCTAGCAGAGATCGCCACCAGCAGCAGTTCTCCTCCACAGTTATAGCAGCATCCTGTGGCAGGGTCACAGACTGGGGACCATAGAGTTAAAAATCCTCTAGGGAGTCCAGGGGGTGGACACAGGAAAGTGTAATATTGTTATTCAATACCATAATTCTGCTCTTTATAAGCTGCATTTTTGTTTTTCTTTTCAATTCGAGAGTGTCGCGTTCTGTCCCTTCTTTTAAAAAAAACCCACTACAGGCAGATTCCTTCCAGCAGCTCCTCTCAGCAGTCCTCAACGGACTCTTTGCAGCAGATCTTCCTCGGCCGCTCTACTGCAGCTTCTAACAGCAGTTCTTAACAGATCCCCTCCCGCCGCAGCCAATTCTTCCGCCTATCAGCCGGGACAGCAGCCCAAGCCCAGCAGATCTCTCTTATAGCCGAGTTTGAACAGACTGTTGGAGCTCAGGGTCTACCTCCCCTCCCCACCGTCAGCCTCACAGAGCTACATGCCGTTGCTAAAAATAGCCATCTCCCCTCCCACTCGGCTGTGGAACGCATGCCTGGTGCCCTTGCTAGGCAGCCTCCACGGTCCTAAAGTCTCTCCGTGGAACTCGGTCCCTTGAGTTGTCTTCTCCCTTGGACTTGTGGACGACACAGCGATGCTGTGGGAGAGCCGTGCACTCCTGGAGGCCAATCTGTCTATCTCTGGCACGGGCAGGGCAGTTGCCATGGATGGAGCTTTTCCATGGGTGTGGGTGGCTCACAAAGGCAGCCATGGTGGCTCAGAGACCCCACTGCTTATATAGGAGCACCCTGTGGTGGGCTCAGTGAGAGCCTCGGGGCCCCGCTCTGAGACAATGTAACAGCCTGTACTCTGAAGACGGCGGCAGTGTCTGCTCAAGACATGGAGGTGTGATAAAATGACTTGAGTTCTGAATAAGATTGTAACAGAACTTCATTTATTAAGTGAATAAAAGCAAGCAAACAGTGCAGCACTGGGTGCATGGTAGAGTCTCTGCTCCACCAACGACGCACACTAACATGGTTCTACTTTTGATTTATATTTCCTATACTAATACATATTCATACCTATTCTGAGACGAGGTGGGCTTAAACAAATGAGTTATTGAACTAAGCGTGGTCTCCCTCGTGCATGCTTTATCTTTCTCTGGGGGTCTTTTCTGCCCTCATTTGGTGGTCGTGAATGAAGTTCATAGTTTTCCTCAGCTTGCCCTTTGGATGAACTTTGGCTTCACTCCTGCACTTTAAATGTTTTCT
>VWYK01002945.1:8747-43269 GCA_013399775.1 Semnornis frantzii | reverse complement strand
GCTGCTGCTTCTGCATTTTTCTGCAAATAGGCCAAGGTCATTGTGCATTGTATCATTTCCAGTAAAACTCTTCATCTCAATCCAGAAGGGTTTTTTTAGTGCTACCTTCCCTTCTGTCTGTGTGGGAGAAATGTGGCTCATGAGAGCAGGCTGTGTTAACACAGGACAACTCCCCAGGAAGACAGTTGTATTACCATCCTTGGAGGTGTTTAAAAGATGCATAGATATGGGACATGATTTAGCACCAGACTTGACATAGTTAGGTAATGATTGGACTCAATGATCCCAAAGGCCTTTTCCACAACCAAAAAGATTCTATGATCTTCTTTAGTCAGAGGATGGTACAATCATGTCATATTTCAGGGTCTGAAAAGAACATTTAGTCTTGTAACATGCCAGGACAAGTTGAGGAGGCAGGACTAGCTTATGTTTGAAATTATTGGGCAGGAGTAGATAAATATTTGGAATACAGCCTATAAAACTTGCTGAATATGCATCCTTACCATCTCTGCAAGTTGAATCATTCAAGTTTTTGAGGGCTGGATTTTCTCATTGGTCTTGCAGTGGATTCTTTCCATGTTCTGGAAACAACACAATTACTTGATATCCCACCTGGCATGCTTGATGCATGAAAGTCTTCAGAATAATGGAGACAAATGTCAGTTATTTCTGCTGCCAAACTATGGAGATAGCAAAACACTGTGCTGTTCTGAGAATCTAATGATAATGCAGTGTGTTGATTTCATTTTAGGACTATGATATAAGCCTAAAATTTACTGTGTTTCTGTTAACAATGATGCTACCAAAAACTAGCCAGATTTGTGCCTGAAACACTGATTTGCCATGGTGGCTACCTTTTCCCACAAAGGGCTTGACTTCCCAGGTTGCATTAAACCTAAGAGAGCAATAAGTTTTGCAGACTCCTCTCCAGGTCTCTCACTTGCAGGTTAGGATAGGAGCCTCCAGATAGAGTTGAGTTGTTGGTGCAGACAGAAAAATGCTTGCTGATTTCAGAGGCTTCAGGTGCTAGTGCCTGAAAGAAGATTGTGATGTGAGATCAGGCCTGGACCTGTTGGGTCTGTGCTTCACAAAGATACACTTCTTGTCTAATGGTAGGTGAGTTCACAAGCATCAGAGAGAGAGCCTTCACACAAAGCCTTTATGAGAGACGTCTGTGGCAGGAAGCAGCCAAGCTTGGACACCTCTGAGATACTTTAGGTTGTTGTTGGTAAAACAGGGAGTGAGTACTGCTTACACAGGTTGTACAGGGAGAGGAGGCTGTTACAGCCGTTTCTGTGACCTGCCACATAACACACACCATTAAATTTCACCTCAACCGAGGTCTGGAGACTGTAAATGTTTTCCCTACTTCTTCCTGCCTGCCTGAGCAACCTGCTACTGTTTGTCAGCAGGCTGTAACATATGCCACTGTGGAAAAGAAGGTGACATGCCACTGAGGTAAAGGAGATCTTTCTTTATTAAGCCCTATAGCACACAGCCCACCTCACTTGGGTGCTGATACAGGAGGAAGGTTCAGACAAAGAGCTGAAAGCAAGCCAGAGCCGTGGCAGCAAGCATCAGGCGTTGGCCCCGTCGGTGCTTGCTGTGTCAGAGGTATCAGCTGCTGTCAAAGCGCTGGCTCTTGGTGACTGAATTCCGTCAAAATGTAATAGTAGGTACTATACACTAACTTAAGACCTAATGTGTTATTCCTGGCTTTTACATACCTGGTTACCCATGGATAAAGCTATATGATATTTATTATAGCAGGGCAGGACTGCTTTGTAATTTGAATATGCTGCATTCACACCAGTGACTTGAACAAAGTGTTTCTTCATTTCTCTAGCCATTAATGGTTTTCTCATAAGGAACCATGAAGTCAGTTTTGTTGTGTTTGTCAGCTGGGTTTTGACTGTGTGTATTTTGTTCCACAAAGGGGTTATTCAAAACCTTTCCTTCAGTCTTAATTAATTGCAGACCTGGTGGAAGGCGAGCCTGCTGGGGCTGGAGAGGTTCCCGTCTGGTTTCCATTTCACCCGCAGGCGGTGCGTAGAAGCTGACTCTCAGCCCTGAGACCTTGCTGCACACCCTCACCAGCCTGCCACTCATGGCAGCATATTGGTAAGTATTACTTCTCTAAGATTGGCCTCCACCCTGCAGCCCAGGTGCTCACTGAGGGTACCTGTCTGTAGGCAGAAAGTAACTTTGTTCTGGCAAAAGAAGATGAAAACCCCAAACAATCCTACCACCTCCAACCCCATGTCCTTCAGAGGTAGGGCCATGTGGCTCTTCTAGAGACAAACTCCCTATTCACAGCACTTAAATCCTGTGATCTTTAGCTGTACTTTTCTTTCAGCTCTGTTCCAAAGATTTGCTCTGTGCCATCTCCCAGTGCCAAGATCTCCTACCAGGGAACCACTCCAAGTAAGGGGTTTCACAGCAGTCTCACCACTTTCAAATGCCACTGTGTATTTTACCACAACTGTGAAAGTTAGATGTGAAACAGTAATGCTCCCTGTGAAAAAAAACCCTGTCCTTAATAAATGTACATAGTGTGTGGGTACTCTGTCAGGCTTAAACTCTTCAGACTTTCTACCTATCCTTTTAATTTATGCATTCCATCTGACTGCTGTAAATGTACACAAAGCCTGGAGAATGCTTCTGTTTCCCCAGGAGAACATCTTCTGTTGTGTTTGGCTGTGCAAAGTTTGGCTTTTGCAGATGAGTTATGAAAAGCAAACTAATAAAAGCAGGAGGATCCTTCAGACATTACACAATGGCACAACGGGATCAAAGTTGAACCCATGGTTAGGTTGCCCTCCAGGAAACTGCGTCTCGTTGCAAAGCATCAACATTTAAGAAGCTCAACAGAAGCAAGTGACTTCCAAATAAGAGTTTTATGGAAATACCATCTCTTTTGGGCAGAAAGGCCATCTCTTTGAATGAAGTTTGAGGCTTGCATGTGCCCAGGGGGAGAGTTGAATATGGAGAGCCACATACTGCAAAAGAAGAGGTGAGAAATCCTGCTCCCACCATGCACAGCCCTTCCTGGTTACACAAGGGCTTGTGCTGCACTGGGTGCCAGGGTGAGAAATATGGGCAAATGTGCTTTCTGCTTCAAGCAAATTTCAATATAGAAAATTAAAAGTCAGACATAAAAATGTCTCAGGAAATGCCAAGGATGGTCGTTGGCACACAACCACAATTTGTTATTTGGCATTTTGGTGTCTTCTGCACAGACAGGAGGATTTCTGAGCTTTGCGGGAAAAGTGAATGCTGTAAGAAGGATGAAGTACTAAAAGGATTAAAAAGTATCACAGCAACCAAGGAGACAGCAGAGGCAGAGTGCAGAACTGAGGCAGGATTTACTGACTGTTAAGTTCGATAATGATGTTGCAAGAGGACATGCCAGGTCAGAACACTTATTGCAGCACCTTCCTCTGATAAGTGATTTCAGATGCTTTCAAGGGCAGAGCAAGAAATCCTGTAGTAAAATGGAGTGAGAAAGAGAGAGAGGTGAAGGTGTTAAGGAAGAGCTGAAAGAGGATAAGCAACTTTAGGTTGCTGTATGGGAGATGGGAACACTGTATGTACTGGGTATGATGGAACTGCCTGCTGTCATGCCCTGTGCAGCTGGGCAGGTCTGTGACACCAGGGTCGGAAGGCTCTTGCACCAAGGGTTACACAATTAACCCTAGACAAAGAAAGCTGTGCTGTATCAGTAAAGTGCATACTGCAAAGGACCTAAGGAGATCAGCTCTTCACATGTGAAGACAAGCAGGAGATTATTCGTGCCACGTGGCATGGTTATTGAGGGAAGCTGACACCCACGGCTGTTAAGAGAGCTGTGCCTACGCTCTCCCGCTATGTGTCAAGGGTACCAAACAAGAAGAGCTGGGAGAAGGATGTTCAGCTATACATCTCCGTGGCAGGTGGAGTTCATCAAGCTGAGTGTAAAAGTGGTGCTGCCAAGAAAACTGTGCTGATGCCATGTGAAGACTCTTCTGTGACTAAGACCTGTCCAACACAGGTCAGGATGCTTGGGCCTGGTCTGAAAGTGTTTTGTGGGCCAAAGCTGCTTAGGTCTTTGTGCACATCTCTTCTTGGCATCCTGGCTGCTCTGAATGCAGACTGTGCTATTGAAAGAAATTGGGTCCCATCATGCTGATGCACTGTGACAAATTGCTTACTGATCTGATGGCTTTGGAGGTTAAATGGATTTCTAAGCTAAATGGACTTTCCATATATTGTCTAAAAGTACTACTCACTACTACTATCATTAAGCAACCTATTATGCAAGCACAAGATGCAGCTAAAAAGCACACAGGAGGCTTTCCTTTGAAAGGGCAATACTGAGTGATACACAATGAACTGAAAATCAGACTCTTCAGAAGAGACAAATCTGCTACTTTCCACCTCTGAAAAAAAAAAAAAAAAAAAAAAAAAAAAGGAAAAAACAGGCAGGAAAAAATGCAGTCTTCAGCAGAGGAGTGATCTTTCTCTTTTATACATACTGCAGAAGAAGAATACTGAGAATCCACTTGAAATTATTAAATTCTGAGGGGAAAAGAAGCCTTCAATCTGGTTCTGTTTTCCAGGGCACCCACCAACAGAGTTCAGGCACATGAGCTCTGTCGACTCCACCAAGTGATTATGGGAGCTGAGGGATTTGGGCATCATGTAGACATAGAAGTTCTGACAGAGTAACTACCCATGGTCAGCTTTCTTGTTGCAGACAGTGCCCACAGGCAAAAATGCTTTGGCAGTATGTATTGCAGGCATGGTGGCCAATGTAGCATGCACAGAAGCAAAACTTCTGTATGCTATATTAAGACTTTTTTTGTCATAAAACTATTGTGACAACAAGAGAATTACATCAGCTATAATTGAGGACAAGTATTAGGCAAAAGTTTTATGTGACCATTTACTTAAAAAATATGTCTCAGCCTCAGCATCAGTTTTTGGCATTGATTTACCAGAGAGATGCAGCAAGTGAGCTACAAGTGATTAGAGTTTAAGGGTTTGGTGTGAGAAACATGAAAAAGGAAAAGTTGGAATGATGCTTTTTAGTCAAATAAAATATGCTTTCACTGTTGTGAGGCTTTAGGAGTCATTAGTAGGTGCCTTACCTTCTACCTTCTATTTCAGGAACACATTCTATTTGTTATTTGGTGTATTCTGGCATGAAGAGTCTCTCTCAGCCTCTGACTCAGCTGTGCTGGAGCTGCTGGGGGATAATAACAACTTCTGAAACTGCTCTTCCTATCAGCTTTCCCCTTCATTGGTAACAGCCCTGAACATTTGTTGACATAGTGCCACAGAAGAAGAAATGTTTTGTACCTGTGGGGCAGTTTATGCAGATGTGGGGCACCACTCTAACCAGTGCTACTTGATCAGTGTTTGCAGAGAAAGGGAGAAATACTGTAGCCTAAAAAAAAAAAAAAATCAGATGAAGTGTCTCCCAAGCAGGGTGAAAAAGTGGCTCCAGCCTCGAAGAGATCACCCAATGAGAAGAAAATAATTCCAGGGCTGCTACAGAATACACCTGAAAATGTTTTTAAGTAGATATTGAAGTGACAGTATTTCAAAATAAAGTCTGTTGGAGTCCCATTAACTTCCACTAGATATTGGCCAAGCTTTTACTGCAGGTCACAGCACCCAGCAAGCAGCTCTGAGGAACTCTTACAACCAAGATGGAATCATAGAATCATAGAATGGTAAGGTTGGAAGGGACCTCAAGGATCATCTAGTTCCAACCCCCTGCCATAGGCAGGGACACCTCCCACTAGTACAGGTGGTACAGGATGAAAGGTGGTGAACATAGTTTCAGGGAAGAAAAATGTCCAGCTAGAGAACAGATAAAGCAAGATAGTAGTTTGTAAAATAAGACACCCAGGAATATAAAAAACAATTGAAACCCTTCTGTAATCATTTTGGTAAGCTGTTTGCCAAAGGTAGTAAAAGAGGGAACAGATTTATCCCTTCAGGTTTGTATTTTAGGCCACAATATGCCTGGCTGGAGGAAGAACAACGTGGTGGATCTGAGATATTGAAGTAAAACCATGGTCACATCCATCTGACCCAGCAATTAGTGCAGGATTTGTCCTTCCCTAATGCCTTAGAAGTATCAGCACAAATGGAATCTGATGTCTGAGTGATGTTTTTCTTGCCAATCTGTGTTAATATCTCCTTCTTTAAGACAAGTTTAATCATGTTCCCATGAATGGATGTGCAAAGACAGCACCAAAAGCCTGTGGGAGATTTCTGTAGCAAGCTTCCCTTAAAGGGGAACTGTCTTTGTGGTATGGCACTGAGACTTTCTCAGAAGTTGAAGGGACATGGAAAACCCTCAACTGCTTGCCCAGAGACCTGCAGAAAGTCAGAGAAGTTGCAGTGTTCTTATAACTTTCTTGGTCATTGCTGCTTTGTCCCAACAGTATTTGTGCATAAATTCTCAGGTCATCATGCTATGGCTATTCCTCTCCTCCTGTCACCAGCTTTTGGCATGGTGCACCTTGATTTCACCTGCTGGCATAACTGGGCAAAAGGGATCAGTCTGATTAAGAGAGGGAAGAAATTTCATTTCCATACAGCTCCTTTGGGAAGGAGAGATGATGGATGGAAAAATCCCTCTGTGGGACTTCAGGAAAATACATTTCAGGGTTTACCAGTGTGTGGCAGTGGTCCTTTAGTAATGGCAGTCACACCAAGTAAAAGACTGTTAAGTTGTACACTGTGGAGGCCGACTTGGAAGAGGACCCAGACAGCCACTCACAGAGCTTTCACAGGATTCAAAACAATCTTTGGTACAGCAACAGAATAAAAGTATATTAAAAAAAGCAAAACCAAAACCTGCAAGATTTACAGGAGCTTGACCTGAGGTGTGACAGAAGTCAATTACTAACATGACTTGTCAAGGAGGAGCAGTTTAAAGGATGCTTTTAACACTTTCCACAATAAAATAGTTTTCATAAACAGCTCGTACATCTCCTAGGCTCCCTTGGATGTGTTGCTGCTGAGTGATTCTGCAACCATTGGTGGATTGCAAACTCCCCCTGCTCCTTGCAGCCATTGTCAAAATAATTAACAACTTAGTCTCTTTCTAGGCCTTTTTTGCAACATGCTTTGAAATGCACTGCATTTCAGTAATAGGCACAGCTGAAAGCCACCGAGGAATGGATGTCTCACTGCTTTTTGGACCTCTGGGAAACTCCTTTGGAAAATCTGACTCGTTCAAGCTGTCAATCACAGGGGCATCACTTCGGCAAGAGTCTGTAAAGCTGAAAGTCAAACACAAGGATGAATCCAGGTCCGTTTGAGGACTGACTTGGAATCTGTGATCAGCATCATTTTCATTCAGCTTCTGCCTCAGCTTGGGTGCATCTGGTGTGCACCATTCACTGGGCCTGAAGAGCAGGGGCAGTGACCTGCACAGGAGCCACTGAGGCTTCTGCTCACATGTGATATACAGATTTCTTTACTGACCCAAGTGTTTCCTCTCCATTGCATCCAGAGGTCCTTGCATGTAAACAAGGGAAACTGCTGCTATTTGGGAGTGGGTGTTCCTGTATGTGACTGTCCTAACCATTTGGAAATGGAGAAGGACATAGAAATAATGAGGTCAAGCTGTTTGCAAACATGGCTGAGAATCAAGACAGATTTTCCAGGAGACTGAGACAGGGGAACAGAAAGCTCTTCTTGGAGCAAGGGTGAATAGTTTAGTTGGCCCTTACCTACTCTCCTAAGAGGTACTTGAGTTGAATACCAACTGGTGAAGAGGCTGCATTGTAACAGTAAGCAAACTGAAGCCAGTTTGATTTGTATTTTGTTCTTCTTTTTGTTGTTACTGTCAAAAAAAGCACTGGTATCACTGCAGGATAGTGAGGAATGAAACATTGCTTCTGTGGGCACAAGCAGGAACTCCACATGCACTCCCAGGAGGTGCTGTGGCTTCATGGGATGTGTACAAGGCAAAGGGAAGAGTGCCAAATGTGTAATATCAGAGGCAAAGCAGAAGAATCACTGAATTCAGAGCCACATTCACACTCAGCCTGCTAATTTGAAGGCAAAATGGTTGTATGAATGGTATTTACAAGCACTTCTGGGTGTATGCTTGCTTGAGACAACGACCTACTCTGATGAGTGGAAGTGCAGCAACTGTGTTTGCAAATGGTTCCCTTGGCATTTGGGTGGTATATGTCTATAAGAGAGTCTATGGACATTTAAAATTAGGCATTGACAACATGACCTGAGNTCTCCTATGAGGACAGGCTGAGAGAGTTGGGGCTCTGCAGCCTGGAGAAGAGAAGGCTTTGAGGAGACCTTAGAGTAGCCTTCCAGTATCTGAAGGGGGCTACAGGAAGGCTGGGGAGGGACTATTGACAAGGTCTTGTAATGACAGGACAAGGGGCAATGGGTTTGAGCTGGCAGAGGGGAGATTTAGACTGGATGTTAGGAGGAAGTTCTTTTGCAGTGAGGGTGGTGAGGCACTGGCACAGGTTGCCCAGGGAGGTTGTGGCTGCTCCCTCCCTAGAGGTGTTCAAGGCCAGGTTGGAGGAGGCCTTGAGTGACCTGTGCTAGTGGGAGGTGTCCCTGCCTATGACAGGGCGTTGGAACTAGATGATCCTTGAGGTCCCTTCCAACCTTACCATTCTATAATTCTACAATTCTACGTACCTCTATCTACAGCAGTGATTCCTTTATCCTTGACACATCTTTATTGAGGTGATACTAGGTCAGTTGTGGTGAGGACAGTGTAGAGAGGGCAGTAAGGAAGAGAACTGTACTTCCAGAATAGGGATGCCAGGCCCTGCAATATCTGGCACTTCAGAAAGGGAAACATGAAAAAACAAAAAGCATTTGGATGTCTCTTGTATGAGAAAAAATTGGTCTTGGATGTCTCTTGGTTTTGAGAAATTATGAGCTGATTCTCCTGCCTGCTACAGCCAGAGCTCTCTCAGTCTTTTGTTATAAGCTTTAACTTAACTGACTGAGCTGTGTTGTTATTGTCTTGCAGATGGCCAATCATGGATCCTCATGGACTTTTCCAGGCATCTGAATGGAAATCACAGCATCAGTGAGACCTGCAGGTTTGCGAATCCAAACATGAATAAAATCGAACTGCAAGGAAGGTGCCATCTGCAATCACAACTCTCCAGTGCTGCTTGGATGTAGTCAGTGCCAGGACACTGGTGGCCCAGAACTTCATTTTAGTGGGAGGTATGTCACTGTGGCATTTCAGGAATGATGGAGCACATTATTAACACAAGACATGTCTAAACCTAGATGGCGCAACAGTTTAACTAATCATTAAACTGTTCATTTTAAAGCTGTGGCTCTAAAGCTGTACAGGCTGCACTCCTTCAACTCAGTGTCTGCAGAGGCACAACCCTCCCAGTTTGAAAATGGTGATAAGCAGCTGGGGAGCAAGGACACCTCTAAATCCACAGCAGCTCCAACCAAAACCTTGCATCTGACTGTGCCCTGAAACAGGAGTCTCTGCCTGATGGCAAACCTGTTGGCTTATCCTTCGCCTGCCGATACAGCAGTGAAATAATTGCTTAAAATCCAGTGAGAGATTGCCAGAGACCTCAGACCTTCTAATTCCTTATAGCGGTTATGGGGTTTTACCTTCATGGTATCACCTTCTGATATGGAAAGCATGAGTTTACCAACTGTAAACAGATCTACAGGATTAATTAAGTGACTACAGTAAGGTCATACAGGAAGCTGTGGTTGAACTGGAAATTTTGGCATGAGCCTTTGAGTCCTGTCCTGGCTCCCTGGTCTTTGACTGATTGCTGTCTGAAGGAATGAAAGGTACATTTGCATCTTCTAAGGGCCTATCATATTACTGAGATTGGAGTTTTCCATTGCTGTTTCAAGTTCCCTATTTCTATTATTAGGTCTATTACATATTTCTCGGTATTGAGTTTGCCATAATGAGAGATAATAAACGATATAAAGAGATAATATTGTATCCTCAGACACCATTTCACTGTGACAGTAAAAACTGCTTAAACCAGACATCTTAATGCATCCACCTTGCTGAGCTCTAAAATCCAGAAAGGAGCCCTAACAGGAGCTGGTTACAGTATATATACATTGAGTTTCACTGTAAATGAACTGGTAGGAAACTGGGTAGGAGCATGGCTGAATGAACAGGGAGATAAACACTGTTGGGTAACTCAATTTTTCTTTCCTTCCCTTTGGTGGATGTTCATTCTTTTAGTGGCATGTCAACAGTGAGTATTTCACAACGCAGGTTTTTACTGATGTGTGTGCAGATCTTTCTCCTTTGATAGTGTGACACCAGAGGTTTGATTGCCTCAGAAGGTTTATTTTGAGAATGTCTCATTTGAATGTAGAAGGGTATACCACAAGCTCTTACTTGTTACATGGGCAGAAAGCTGTGTTCTCTGGGGTAGGGTGTGCCACGAAGAAACAGCAATGCCTGCTGATAGCTCTTCATGCTGGCATTTATCTGAAGGGCATACATTTTGCAAGTCACACTTCTTGCCCTAAGAAGAAGAGATATTTCCTGTAATGTTTTACTCTTAAGATTCTTCTTTGCAATCTTTTTTCTAGGAAATATTAAAAAAAAAAACAAAACCAAACCAAACAACTGTATTATCCTCAGGATTGACCCCTGTGAAAAGGAGAAAATTATCACAGATGTGAGCAGATCAGTTGAGTGGCTATAAGGCATCAAAGGAGCAGCATGGCTGCCTCTGCTACGCTAAGGGCAGGTGTTGAGTCTGCTGTAAAAAGCCAGCCAGACTGTGCAGAGATTAACCAGAGGTTACCATGCTTCTGAACCATGTAAAAGCAGGCTGGGCAGTGTAACAGGGTTGCTGTGACAACTGACAACTTTTAATAGCTGTCTTCTTCCTTTGAAACCTCGGATTTTATTAGTATGGCTGCTCTCTTAGAGAGTATTTGTGTCCCTGCCTATGGCAGGGGGTTGGAACTAGATGATCCTTGAGGTCCCTTCCAGCCTTACCATTCTATGATTCTATGATTTTTGGCTGAGGTCTTTCACAACTATTTAAAATGTTTTCCCAAAAAGTGTGCAAAATAAATCTCAAGGGAAAAGAAAGACCCATCCCAAAGAAAACTTGACAAAGAGAAGGTTATCTTTCAGATAATAACACAGTCAATAATATAGAATATTTGGTTGGTTTAGGGGTTGCCAAGGATAGGTCATTTCAGAAAGGAAAAAAGCCTCATTAGGTAGCAGGATGAATAAAGAGAGAAATCTTAGGAATACAGGAAGGAAAGGAAACAGCCATGAAATGAAGCCGAAGAAAGACAGACACCATGACTGTAGGAGAACAGGCTAACAATTGTGATGGAGAATTGGGTAAACAGTATTAAAGCAAAAATCTTCTCATATTTGTGCATATAATTAAGGAAATTTGCTTAACTGTTGTTGCTTTCCATTTGCATGCATGCGGTACCTGTACTAGTGGGAGGTGTCCCTGCCTATGGCAGGGGGTTGGAACTAGATGATCTTTGAGGTCCCTTCCAACCTTACCATTCTATGATTCTATGACTGTTAGGTCAACTGAACCGTGCTGCCATGGTAGTTCAGAGTATTTCAAAGCTGCAGGTACAAGTATTTGCAGAAGCAGACAGAAAGTCACACTATGTTAATATTAGCACTGAAGTGGCTTGCCTTGTCCTCCAGTCAGGAAATAGAAACAATGGCACACAGCTTTATGTGACTAACAAAACTTAATTGCCAATAACAAATAGTCCCAGGGAACAGTTTAAGAACAATTGATGGATGCTTAACTGGGAGCTTGACTCACTCTGAATCACAAAAATGTGTATGGAAATAGACACATTTGGTTATCCAAAGATAGAAAATCATGGTGTCACTGGAGAAGCTGGATGTGAATATCGTGGTGTCACTTGGATTAACATGCAAGAATCTTCAGTTAGGAGGAAGTGGGCTTAATGGTGATGTGGAGAGAAGAAGAACCAGAATCTGAAACACAGTTTGAAGGCAAAATGATTGTTTTGCAGGGGAAACAAAGGAATTCGGATGTCTGATAAGAAAACTGGCAGCGGAGTTTTGGCTGTGCTCTTTATAACCTTAGAAGTGCTCAGAAATTGAATAGGTTGTTGTTTCACCACTATTAGAGCTAGGCTGGCTGGCCTGCCCCTTCCTCTCTGAGGGATGAACTTTTTTCTCATGTTTACTCTTTTCCAGCTCTGCTGCATCGCTGCATCATTTTTTCTGCCTCCTCAGAAGATGGGTAACTAAAGACAGCAGCTCTTTCTTACACAACTGGCAGTAAATGACCCTTGTCCTGCAGATATATGTTTGGTTCCATTATTCTGTCATCTGTGTTTCACTAATCCTATCTCTTATTACCTCCCAAACTCCCTCTCCATTCACCTGTGCAGTGACTGTTACTGCCTAGGGTTTCCCTCATTCCTGTAACTTACCATAACCTGAACTCTCACAGAATGTTAATCCCTTTTTTTTCCCCCCCCTTCTCTGTCCTCACTCCATTTCTTTCACTTTTGTGTATTTACATTGTATTTCTAAGGCAATCAAAAAACCCCTCTTTGTGATCTGCCCTGCAGCACTCCTTGCTAGCCTTGCTTTGGATACAGCGGAGAGAAATGCCACTCCTGGGGTGTTTTTTGGACTGGTTCTGCACAAAACCTTCAAGAACACCTGGTAAGTGTAGCCAAAATAATACTGTTTATTGATGGTGAGCACGTACCAGCAAAACATCTGTGGTACCTCCTGCTGGTGGAAGAAAAGGGAAAAGCAGTTTGATGAAGTATAAAAAGACTGGTGCACTTTGACAGATTCCACAGAAAATTCAGTACGGCCAGGAACTAAAATACCGCTCTGTATACAATGGCAGCATTGATGCTGTTTTACTTCAGGCATGTAATGTAGGCACTTTGGATCACACTCCTGTCTTTCTTGGTCTCTTTCTTGACTGTATAGGGAATTTGGTCAGCTAACTTTGGTCTTGAATCACACCCACAGCTGATGACTAACTCTGCCCTAAAGAGAGATTTGTAGCATAAACGCTGATCATTTCCACTAAATGGAATTAGTGCTTTTCTCTTGGCAGATGTGGTGCTGTCAGTACCTGAAGGCATAATGCAGGTGACCCCAGCCAGAAGTCAGTGGCTCCCACCTGCCCGTGAGGCTGCAGGAGAAGCTGCTGGGAAAGGAAAGTTGTTCTGCTCTGGAACAGCACAGCTGGCTGGGCAGCTGCAATGCCAGCTCTCTCCGTAGATTATTTACAGACACTCCCTGCTCAGTGGCTCCCCAGGTGGCTATTTTCTACAGCCTGGCTTCCTCCCTCTGCCTACCTTGCACTTTTTTGGGTACCAAATAGTGTGGAGCAAGAGTGGCTCCCTGATGGTGATGCTGGCATGAGGAAGAGGAGACAGGCCAGTGGAGCTTCCTGGGGCTCCCTCAGTGTGCTGTGCACAGCTTGCAGGCAGCACCTGCTGCATAGCTCTGGGTGAGGATGATGCCTTCCCCTGTGCTACCTTAGCTGATATTTAACTCCACTTTGTAGTTTCAGTTTTTCTTGCATCCAGATCTTCATCTTTTGCTTACTTCTTGTTTTTTTATGCAAGCTTAACACTTGTGAAGTCCTGTCCTTAGTGGAAGACGCCTCTCTCTTCAACTCCTAGGAAAGACATAGACCTACCTATGCACATACACCCCTTTTCAAGCCCCAAGCACTTCCTAGAGAGGAAAAAGGGTTTCTACATGGACAATCTATGTGCCTGTTCAGCTTGAGCAGTCAGCTCCACTTTACTGCTGGTGGAAGGTTTTGGGGGGCTGCTATGAGTGCAGCTGAAGTGAGGTGCCCATTCAGCAAACATTGCTGAGCAGCTGTCCACCAAGGATGTTTTCCAGCCACTTCTGGCCCGCTTCCCTGGCTGATTGCTTTCCCAGCAGTGTTGTCACACCTTCTCTTTTGCCCAGCCAGCTAGGTTTTCAAGCTCTTTGTGGCAAGGATGTAATTATTTAAATTACTCTCTGTAGTTACAAGCAGGCTATAAAACTAACAGCTTGAAACAGTGCCCTAGCCTAGATAATATGCCCTGGAATCTGAAACACTGAACTCCAGCCCAGGTAAAGTTGTATCTGATATAGATATGCTACAAAATCTCTACTGAACCATTGAAATGTCTGACATACTCTCGGAAGTTTTTCTAATGCACTTCAGTCCATCCCTCTCTTCTGTTTTGTTTTAATGGATGTGGCAATGTGTCCAAAACTTGTGCCTGACCCAGGGGTGGGTGCTTCAGGGAGGTGATGTGAAGAAGAGTGTCATTGTTGCTTATTAAGCACTTAAAAAAAAAAAAATCCCTTGATCACACACCCAAACCAAACTTCTGAGTTGAAAATTAATTCAGTGTGAGTGAATTTATTGAGTCAAAACTCACATGAAGAGAAAGTCATGACTCTAGAAAGTCATCAAAGTGCAGCCTATTCAGGCTTTCCAGCTGCAAACCTCTTGGATTTCAGAGCCTGACAGGACTCAAAAACATGCTGGTGCTGCCAGAGGAGCCACAGTATGGCTGGATGGCACATCTTGTGTCAGGCAGGCTCTGCTCACCTGCACCAGCCCAATGGCGAGGAATATTGCCAGAAATAAAAGCCTTAGTCTTTTGCCAGCCTGTATAAATGCTGACCCCAACAGAAAAAGAACAAAGTTGTCCTTTTCCTCCCAGCCTGTGAGCCATTAGGGAGAGCCAGAGGCAGTCCTTCTACAGCTGTTCAAGTTGTGCTTCCCTTTGATGGCTACCTTCCTTATCAGCACAGCTCTGGAAGTGGCTGGTGATCCTCAGTGTCTGATGATGTGGCATTGAGATCACAGAGCTCAGCAATAAGTATGAGCATGTAAGAACAGGGAGGGGACAGCACACATTTCTCTCCTCTAATTTTTCTGAGTTACCTGGTACCAAATCCTTGTGGGACTGAGATCTAAAGATTCAAATGCACAGGAAGCTCAACATGCAACCCCCAAGCTACTCTGTAATAGCAATCAAAGACCTGGCTTTTTGCACTAGATTTACCTAATCATTTGAAACAGGGCTGGAGGAGCACAGAAGTGGAGCTGAGGAGGTTGTCTATCCTCCCTTCTGCCCCTCTTGCTCATCTTCACTGTCTATGCCTCCATGACAGCTAAACCACCCACAAACTCTAAAAAGAGCTCTCACACTTTTCACACTGGCCTTTTTAAAAAGCTGAGCTCCAGCACTTGCAACCTGGCCAGCACAGAAGGTTAAGGCTGCTTTCAAGAGCTGGATGTTTCCACATCATGCATCATGGATGTGAAAAAGCAGGCTTAAGTCCCCAGCAGGAAAGTTTTCTTACTCATGCTCTGCTCACATGATACTCCAGACTAGCAACCGGGCTCATGAAGACCAGATTCTGACAGCCATAGGGATAGGCTCCAGGTGTGAGAAAGTCTGGGCTGCAAGCAAGCATGGCGCTCTCACAAAGGGAAAGGAGGCTCAGGAGCTGCCTGGTATGTCTGGGGAGGCTTAGCTATGTGGTCTGAGACCAACCACTTTCACTTTGTTTCGATCTTCCCGCCTGAGCAAAGAGAATAATATTTGCTTGCCGACCTCGCCGAGGTGTTGGGAGATGGCAATGAATGTCTGCACAGTGCTACAAACACAGAAGGTGTTATAAAAATGTGGAGCCTTTAGGTGCCAAACAGTGTATTTGAACATTGCAGGAAAGGGAAATATGGTGCTCAGACACTCGTGGGGTGAGCAAGACAAGTTTACTGCAGACAGGGAATGTTTAAACTTCACAAATACAGGGGGTGCCAAAATGCATTCATTAGGAGGTGATGGGCTGCAGGGACTTCATAAAGTATGCCCCTGCTGACCAGTGGCACCAGGCAGCAGACCCAAAGAGGTGAATGGTTAACCTGTGTAGGCTGCCACATCCTCAACGTGGCAAACATGGTGATCTGAGGCACCAAATGTTTGGGAGGGGGCAGAGCAGTGGTGAAGGAGTGTGGAAAGGAGACTGACATTTTCTGCAAGTCACCTGTGAATAGAGCCAGAGCAGTAAAAGCAGGCGTGCGAGCCCTTGCCTGCAGATACTTGTCAGCACTGTTATCGGGCATATGCCAGAAGCATTTGTGTTCCTGCAAGGCTAATGAGCATTGGAAGTGCCACCACTTCACCACTGAACGCTGTGCCCTACAGGGTGGGCATGTCACTGCTCCTGCAGGGCACACTGGTTGCTGTGCTGCACCTGTGGCCCACCCTGAGAGGTACAGAGGGGGATGGGCATTGTCCCCCTGTCCTACTTTCCCAGGGACAGCTTTGTGGGGTCAGGGTACCAGAATGGACACACTGCAAAGCAATAGGATTTGGCCCAGGAGATTTCTCAGGGTACCCAGGCTGGACATGGCCATGGGCATGTTCTCCTCCCATGAGGGGTGATGTGGTGTTGACAACGGCTTCACTGTGGGAGGTGCTCATTGCAGGGAGTACCCCAATAGCACTTCATCTTTCCCCAGCCTCCACAGCTTTACTAAAAGCGCAGAATACTTAGTGAGGAGAGGCGATGAGGTGATGGTTTATTG
Source organism: Semnornis frantzii (assembly GCA_013399775.1). Classification (NCBI taxonomy): domain Eukaryota; kingdom Metazoa; phylum Chordata; class Aves; order Piciformes; family Ramphastidae; genus Semnornis; species Semnornis frantzii. Next base: position 26,665 of record VWYK01002945.1, on the reverse strand, counting down.
CACCAAGACACACTAAGTCGGATGTTCAAAGGGAGAGGGAGAAAGTCTGAGTTACTGCTGTTACAGAGCTACTAGCCCTGGGGTGGTTCCTAGGCCAGACTGTTCCTCAGCAGGGCTTGGCAGCAGAGCCTCCCCATAGCAACTGACACAAACAAACCCGAAGGCTGCACAGAAGTGATGACTGAAAGGAAAGGGTAAGGGAATGGCCAAATTATTTTTATATTTCCGAACTATATAGCAACTATTTTCCCCCTTTGCATGCTGGATTCTTATTGTGATGCCCTTGCTTGCTGGGTGATATCCCTTCATTGTCCTCTGCACTGAAGTCCCAGCCACCCAGCTGAAGAGTTTCACATTCTTTTAATGAATGCATGTCTCTGTGCACACGTGTAATGCTTGTTTCCCTGCTGTGCATATTGATTAACAGCCCTTCACCCCAGCATCCGCCAGCTAACTCCTGAGAGCTGGGGCATGTGGCGGGTGAGTGTGGGCACCCTTCTTAGGTTACTACATCACTCCAAGGGCTGGGTACTGCCTGCCAGCCCCTGGGCTGGAGAAGATCCTTCATGGCTCTATGCCATCTCAGGCATCTTTGATTCTTCTGCCCCTTGGAGACCAAGTTTGGGTGCAGGCAGTGGGGGTGGTGGGAGGGAGGAAGGAAGGCCATTACCCTGTGCTCCTCCAAGCTGCATGGGCCACAGATGGTCTCAGCATGTGCTCCGGCTTACCTGAAGTACGAGGGTTGCTGTTAACCCTAATAGCAGTTGCAATAGCAACTAGGTGTAATAGCCTTGGTCAATCAAAGATTCACTGAAAGCTGAGAAAACAAATCCTGTGGACTCAAGTGAGGGCCCCAAATGGTCCGTGGCTGGTTTGGAGAGGTGAAGGCATGAGCTGGCAGTCACAGACACGTGCACCTGAAATCCTGGCGACAAGACTGGTGGTGCTCCAGGGCCCCAGTACTTCATGCCAGCAGGCAGGCGCTGGAGAGCACCTCAACAAACCCTGCGGTGAAACAAGTCTTTCTTCAAGGAAGAAAAGCACTGATGGCCTAGGTCATGACTCACAGGAGCGGGCCAGAAGACATTCCTCCTCTCCACATGACTCCTGGAGGTGAGGGAAATGCCCTCTTAGAGAAACAATGACCCACGGGCTGCTTTTTATGAAATGTGAAACTGGAAGAGATTAGTCTCCTTTTCACAGCCAACTGGAGGGCAAGGGTTGGACCAGGCACCAGAAGCTGAGGGCTCCCAGGTGGGGGTGGGATTTGACTCACCTTTACATGTCTACGCTATGGCTGTCTCCATCAGCACAGCACCCAAGGCTTGCTCTACTGTCACTGGGAGAAATGGGAGTGTTTTGGGCATGTATTAACTGGCCTGGTTTTGCTTTCTGTCTTAGGGCAAGATGAATTGCCCTGGATTTTCCTCTTCCTTTCTAGTGGTTGTGAAGTGACAATTAGTTCAGTTGAGCTTGAACCCTCCACTGGGGCAGGTGAATTGCCACCCTATGTCAGAACTGAGCATTAGCTGCTACCCTAGCCTAGGTAGTGTCCTACCCTAGCTCAGGTAATTTCAGTTAGCTTTACTCATACTGCAATAAAGCATGTAGGGATCCTGTAACTGCTTTTTTTTTTTTTTTTTTTTTTTTTGTTTCATTGCGAAAAGAGAAATGCAGTGGCTCAGAAGCCAAAGGCCAGCTGTGAGGAAAACAGTGCTGCCATGCTTTCTCCTTTTAATCTGATTTTTGGGTTAAAACATTCTTCGAGTATTTTAATGGAAATTGTTTCACAGTAAATCACAAAACCACAAAGGAAAGTGAAGGAATTTACTGAAGAAGTAGTGCTCTTCCCTCCTCCTCCCCCCCCCCAATTGCTTTTACTTTTCCATTGCCTTTAAATATCAGGTTGAAAGGCATAGCTGTACTACAAAGAAATGAGAGTGGTATCGTTGCTTACATGTGCTGCAGATGTAGTTTGCCATCTGGTAAGCTTGGGTTAGGACAACACTGTATCAGGCAGTGTGCAGATGGTTCCTGTCCTAATTCATCATAAAAGTAGTGGCAGTTACTGGAGGTCATCATACATTTGATTTTTTTCTTCTGGAAAGTCCTAGTGGATCAACGTCTTGCTTCAGTAAGCAACCATCAGGACCAGATGTGAAGCCCTGACCTGGAAAGGAGCCTTTGCTGGTGGTAATTTATAGCCCAGTTGGTACAGCCATCGCTGGTGTGATAGACGTCACACCAGCTCCTGCTACAGTCATCTTACAGAAATCTTTCTTCTTACTGGAAATTTTTTGTTTATGGAGATGCTAATCAAACCAGAACTTCCCTCTGGGCATATAACAGGCTTGGAAGTCAAGTTTCAGCATGCAATATATTACGTGCTAACTAGGTAACTGAATGAATGAATGAATGAATGAGCAGAGAAATTAATGAGATTTCAAATGTGGAAACAAGTTAGAGCCATTTCTTTACACCTATATGCAAATTTGGCTTAAAAAGACCCAACCCTACGTATTTGCCAGGGGTTATACCTGCTTGCTCAGTGCTGCTTAAGCAATCCGGTAAAGTACTTTGCATTCCTGCCTGTCGTGGCAGAAACTTGTCAGCTGAGACATCCACAGAGTTGTCTGCAGCCTGGTGTTGTTTGGAGGAAGGGCTCGTTTATATTTGGGTGGGTACGTGTAGGAAATAAAAGAACAATAACACCATTCTTCACACGTCTGATAAATTGGACTTTTGTTCTCTTCCCCTTGATGTGCTGGAGGAAAGTCACTGCAAGTGCCATTGTTTTCCCAGAGTGTTTTTGAAGGGCTTTAGTGTGTTTCCTTTCCTCTGCTTAATTCAGTGGATTTATTTGTTTTCAGAATATTTCAGATGGAGGTATTCAAGGAAAAAGCTAAACTACTAATTCTGTTTTGCTACTTGCTTTAGGAACCACCTCTAGAGCTTTCTAGGCTCATTTGTTTGCATAGTAAGACATGTCTGAAAAGGATTTGTTAATACTTTCAACTTAGCAATTCTATAAAGAGATTGAGGCAATTGGATAAGGAAAGCTATCCCTTTATGCCTGTTAGCCTTTGCTGCATAGGCCAGGCAGGGGTGGATTACCTGCTCACCCCTTGGCACAGTTCAGATGAGCAGCACCATTCAAGCAGGCTATAATTAAGCAGGTCCTACTTTCAGCAGGGGAGTGCCATAGAAGTGAAAAGGCTGGTTCTTGCTGGAAAGCTCCCATTCATGCTAATATTGTTGAAATGAATATTTTTTCTTCTTCTTTTTTTTTTTTTCCTTACTTGTGCTGTATATCCCTACACATCCTAAAGCAATTACATGAGAAAGAAACCATAAAAAAGGGCTGTGTGCCCAAAACCTTACCTGTGTTTTCCAGCTATGTTAGGGAACCTAAGAAAAGCCATTTCCTTTTTCCACAAACCATCTTTCTTTGAAGGAAGTTATGTGTGGAATAAAAGGTGTTTTTTTTCAGTGCCACTACATGTAAGGAAAGTATTCATAAGATGTGTCTCCTTCACAGCTGAAGAACTGTTCAAGACAAGTCTGTCCTCCACCCTTAACACACCATGGTAATTTAGGGAAGGGTGAAGTGCTCTTTCCCTGGCACAGAAACCATCAGTGCAGAGGATCACAAGAGCAACTTTACACCTCTGGCAATGTTCCTGCTGGCGCTGTCTCTGCAGTGCACTCTTTCTTTCCTAGCTAGTCTCACCTGGGGCAAATTTCACTTCAGTGGTAGAAAGGAGGAGATGTTTTTCAGAGGGAGAAATGCTTCAGGGACATAGAATTGTTTCAGATGTAAAAGTTACTGCTCTGTGGAGCACTGTGGAATGAATAGGAAAAACTAGTTTAATATCTGGAAAATGATGGATCTCTCTGTCTACCCACATCAGCCCTTGCTGTCAGCATAACATGGAAATTGTTTTCTATGTAAAATCAACAGGGTCAGCAAAGCGATGGTTGTGTGCAATATTAATGGGGTACAGCAATAAAATAAACTAAAATCTGAACTAAATCTATTGGGAAAACCTGGCCTTGATCTTGGAACTTTGAGTCATGAACATGTGTGGGCATGCTAGGATGTGAAAATGCACCTAAGGTACTCCCCAGGAGTTCGTTAATTGTTTATTGTTCTCAGCTATGATCTCAAGAAACAAGATCTGTGGAGATAAGGCAAGGCTTGCTCGCAAGAGAGCTGAGTGAGGAGCATGAATAAGAATGTATTTCAAGAAGTAATTGACACATCCATTCAAATGCTACAGCTCTTAGAGTGCCAGAAAGCTGGCAAGCTGCTAGCCTAACAAGAGTGGGCCTGGAGGCTATTGTAGGGGTGCAGGAAAGTCTTTTGAGATGACGTGGTAGAATTGGACTCAGACAGACCAGGGCAAAAGAGAGGAGGATATCTTGGGGAAGGGAAAGAACAATGAGACCTGTGAATTGGAATGGGCAGAAGGTGAAACAGATTTCTTGAGGAGCAGTATGTAGGTAACAGGAGGCATATTTGCAGGGTAGGGTTGTGGATGGGACTTAAGCGGATGTGAGAATTGTGTGGCTGAGCTGGTCATGCAGAAACAAGCCTTGGCTAGGGTCAGGCCTACTGCTGGCCTCTTGCTGTTTAGCTGTTGAAAGGCTCCAGAGGGGCAGGGGGCACTGTGGCATGGGGAAGGAAAATGCAGAAAATACAGTAGAAGAGAGGTGCCTGTGGGGTGGACAGTTCTCAGCTGGAGATGCTCTGGTTACCTCTCACTCTTGATTTAGTAAGAAACTGGGAAAATGAGAGCAGGGAGGGATTAGTCATACACTTCCAGGTAGTCCCCAGACACATTGGGTTACTGGAAAATTCACTAATAGAGAGATGGATGATGACTTATAAACAAAGAGCTTTTAGGGCAGGAAGTCCCATTTGTTAAGTGATAATAATTAATGGGGTTGGTGATTATATGTTTTAAACAGAACACTGTGAAAGGAAGATGTATCCCCTGAACTGCTGTGCAATTCTCTCGTGATGGACAAGGTTGTAGGCATCAAAAATTGAATGCTACACAAGCAGAAGTGTCTTCCCTGCCAAGCCTGCCAGCTGAAAAACTTCAGCTTTTGTGATTTCCAGGTAGGGAGGAATTTCTAAAAATCAAACGGTTTATATATTTGTTATCATCACACCTGTAGGACTCTGTGGAACTGCAGTAACCAGACAGATGGGAAACATCTGTCTTTTCTGACCTTCTTGTAAGTGTCTCAATGGGGAATGAGAAACAGGAAAAATTCTCTTGTGCCCAGAATTTTCTGTGGAAACAAACAAAGGATAGCATGCAAAATAGTGTTCAAAGTCTTGCTTCCAGCTCTCTCGATGGCTTTTTATAAAGACCTTGATGTAGTCAGATGAGTTTTTTTCTTCAGAGTAAGTGGTTTGGACATGTCTTTCAAATCTCAGTTTCATTTTCTGTGTGTTGCTTAGTACTTAGAAACTCAAATCCATACTCTCTGACTGGAATCCTTTGCAGGCAGAGCATTGAGTCTGGACTTGCGAACACCTTCAATTATCTTTTGAAACCTGAGAAAAAGTTGGAACTTCAAAGCTTCTCATACATCCCTGTGTTTTACCACCTATGTTAGTGGCAGATATCACTGACAAGATGTGCTAGGATGGAACAGGTGATTAGCAAGGACTCTTTTTGAGTTAATCAGTCCAGATACATGCTTCTTTTTCTAACTCCCCAACTCCACATCAAAGGTATAGGTGAATTATTTGATTCCCATGATCCCATAAGAATCCTTTTCTAAAATATGACTACCCCAAGGATTTAAACATGTCTTCTATTTTACAGCTTAATATCCTGATGGCTAGTGTGTGTTCATGCTTTGTTATGATGAAATTGTCGCAATGCTTAAACAGATTTTCTTCCCAAGTGTTTGTGCCCAGCAAACTGACAGAGAGCAGCTGCCTTTCTTCTAAGCTCTCATTCCGTTAGTTTCCCAAGCTACAGGTTTTAGCAACAGTATTCTGGCAATACAGCCTTCTTTTTTTTTTTGTTTTTTCTGATTACCCTGGTAACTCTTCACCATCCATATTTTGTGTCCCTGTTCGCATTGGGAACTAGAAGCAAGAAATATACCTGCTATTGCAAATGAGAGCTAATGAGTGTTACTGAATTTCCTCCTTTTCCTCTTCATTTCATGAGATCCTCCTGTAACTTGCTCTAATCCTTCAAACTGAGGTTGCTTCCCGGTTTTGTGTCATCAGCAAATTTTATTAGCATATGCTGACGTCCTGAGCCAAGGTTACAAGGGAAATAGAGTAAGATCAGTCTTGGAAACAATCCTGGGAAAGGAGTCTCTGTTGCTCTTCCTTCTCCCCACTCCCTGGAGCCCTGTCCCCTTAGCTTTGCCCATCTCAGCCTCCTCCTTTTCCAGGTAAACCTGTACCTTGCCCTGCAGCCTTTTTGGAACCCAGAGAGGAAAGGTTTATCTCAAACTTGATATCTAGATAATCAGATACGAGACCTGACGAGAGGAATCTATCCTGTGGTGAACATCTCTTGCATCTTATCACATCCAGCTCTGTGCCTTCACTATTTGTTTTCTTCCTTTAAAACATAGACAGAGAATTTGCTCACAAGTACGTGCATCCAACAGGCTCACAGCCAGGCACGTGCATATTTTTACCTTGGAGGGATGATGTGGAACAGCCTGGATGTCAGCTTCCCACCACCTGCATGACTCTCTGTTTGGGGTTGTGGCTGTGGTCACACAGCTGCACAGCCACTGCCTTCATTGCAGAGGTCCACCCTGCAGCTGCACACATCATCTTTCCCCTACCCCTCTCGAAGGACTTCAGTCACTCCTATTTAATCATACACCTCCATCCCTGGCTAGATGGGCATACTTGAAATAGGTACCAAGGCACTCAGAAGCATAGTTTAAGCAATGCTGGTATGAAACTCTGCTTTACCAGTGCCTGTAGCACCGTGAGCCACACCATTTTGCTAACATTGCTGAGACTTTTCTAGCAAATTTCAGGCAACATCTGACTTTTGACTTTTTCAAAACAAGCAGGATTGAGGCACTTGAATGACTGCCAGATATTTCCTAGAAGATACAGAAAACAAATAAAACAAAAAAATACAGCTTTTTAAGGTAATATCCAGCAGAGTGATTTAGTTCTGTATCAGTTTTCATCACAAGCAACCCATCAGGTGAAGAATCTGAGGAAATTTACTTTCAGAATCCTCTTAATAAAAAAAAAAAAAAAAAAAAAAAGCCACCCCCAATCCCTGGTTCTAATCTTTACTATAATAAGATATAAAGACAAACAAGCACTTTGCAGGTCTCTTTGCAGCACAGATTCCACTCTGCAACATCTTTTGTCACAACAGGGGCACCACTCTCCTTCCAGCAGCAGTGCACCCATCGTGATGTTCATGTTGCTGCAAAGTCAGCTTTAACCTTTCCCAGATGTATTTTTGGGTGTGCAGGCACACACAAATGATTTGCCATTTCCTAAATTACCAACATCACTCTGTTGCTCAGTGACAGTCTCAGGTTGCTTGTCTGCTGGAGACGATGCAGTACAGTGCTGGCACGGACCCCAGAGCACACATGTAGATGAGTGTCCCCACAGCCAGCCTGGCTATGCTAGCAAACTCTCTAGCACACAGCAGGTCAGCAGAGATCAAAGTGGGGTTTGGAGCTAATTAGTCCTGCACTTTCTCTCCCATTCCTGTAGCACTACCCTGAAGTAGGTCCTGGTCAGACAGCATGGTTGCAGCCCTCTTTCTGACTGCAGGTGTCATCTGGATGGTGGCTCTTCAGGCTTTCATAGAATCATAGAATGGTAAGGTTGGAAGGGACTTCAAAGATCATCCAGTTCCAAACCCCTGCCATATCTAGGGACACCTCCCACTAGTACAGCTCACTCAAGGCCTCGTCCAAACTGGCCTTGAATACCTCCAGGGAGGGAGCAGACACAACCTCCCTGGGCAACCTGTGCCAGTGTCTCACCACCCTCACTGCAAACAACTTCCTCCTAACATCCAGTCTAAATCTCCCCTCTGCCAGTTTAAACCCATTGTCCTGTCATTACAAGACCTTGTCAATAGTCCCTCCCCAGCCTTCCTGTAGGCACCCCTCAGATACTGGAAGGCTACTCTAAGGTCTCCTGGAAGCCTTCTCATCTCCAGGCTGCAGAGCCCCAACTCTCTCAGCCTGTCCTCATAACAGAGCTGCTGCAGCCCTCTGATCATCTTTGTGGCCTCCTCTGGACCTGCTCCAACAGTTCCATGTCCTTCCTGTGCTGGGGGCTCCAGAACTGCACACAGGACTGCAGGTGGGGTCTGAGGAGAGCAGAGTAAAGGAGCCGAATCCCCTCCCTTGCCCTGCTGCCCACACTGCTCTTGCTGCAGCCCAGCACTCAGTTGCTGTCTGGGCTGCACTCACACTGCAGGCTCATGTTGAGCTTTTCATCAACCCAGACTCCCAGGTCCTTTTCCTCAGGGTTGCTCTCAGCCATTCACCACCCAGCCTGGATTTGTGCTTGGGATTGTGCCTACCCAGGTGGAGGACCTTACACTTGACTTTACATTGGAATATGCCCAGGGAAAACAGCACACAGGCATCTGGGTAGGGCTGGCATGATGATAACAGTGCTGTGGGTCATTCTGCTGAATGAGAAATATCACTGTATTCTGAGTGTATGCCCATCCTAGCATGCCCAGCTGCTGAAGTTGTGATTGGTTTTACCCTTTACTGTTAAATTATGGTCAGTGGGTAGAAGTTTCAATGGCACAGCCATCAGGTGCATAGAGGGAAGTCACTCTCTTCATTAATGAAGTGGTAGCCATGAAAGCACAGCTGAAACAGCTAAATAATGTATAACTGGCTATATAAGTCATAACTTACCTTGTTTGAGCACCCATACTTGGCTGAGCTGACAAACATTTTCTGGTGCAGACAAGCTCTAGCTGTGTCAAAAACTACTGTGATGGCCCAGGGAAACACCAACAACTACTGGGTCCTCAGGCACATAAACCTCCTCTTCTCCCACCACCAGCATCTTTTTGATAGCATCAACCAACTTAACCTGGTGACTGGGGGCTCACACCTTCTGCATGGCTGCAGAGGCTGTTGCCTTCCCAACACCAAATCTGCTAGAAGTAAAACAGTAAGGAGATGATTGCCATTTTCCAAGCAGTTAGGATCTTCTGGATGCTCATTATCAACAGCATGTTGCTGGTGTGTCAATCCAGGCATGGGTATGCCATGCAATTTACTCTCCCCACACTTACACACTCTGCACCACTGCCACCCTTCATCTCCCTGCTCACAAACCTAGCACTGTGCCAAGCCGCCATGGCTCAAGCTAATCCTCATGGAGCACTTTCAGGCAGCTGTCTTGGTTGGTGCTGAGTTTGCCTCTGTGTGTGTATGTGTGTCCATGTGCTGCCTGCTGCTCTCTGCGAGGGGAGAGGTAGCTCCTGTGCAGGCTGAGCAGCCCCATGATGCCAGGCCATGATGGCCAGGACTGCAAGTGGACACAGCTCTGGTGATGGGAAGCATCAGAGTAACCCACACAGCAAGTGGTCACTCCATCTATCCTTTGCTTGCGGACCTACACCTGAACGGTGCGAGGAGACCCCACAGCAAACTGCTGGCTAAGCTGTCAGCTCATGGCTTGGATGGCAACATTCTGTGCTGGGTTAGGAACTGGCTGGTGGGCCAAGCCCAGAGAGTGGTGGTGAATGGTGCCACATCCAGCTGGAGGCGGTCACTAGTGGTGTCCCCCAGGCAACAGTACTGGGCCCCATCCTCTTTAACATCTTCATTGATGATCTGGATGAGAGCATCAAGTCAGTCACCAGCAAATTTGCAGATGACACCAAGCTGGAGGGCAGATGTTGATGGGTTGGAGGGCAGAAGGGTTCTGCAGCGGGACCTTGACCACCTGGACAGATGGGCAGAGGCCTACGGGATGGCGTTCAACAAACCCAAGTGCCAGGTGCTGCACTTTGGCCGCAACAACCCCATGCAGAGCTACAGGCTGGGGTCAGAGTGGCTGGGGAGCAGCCAAACAGAAAGGGATCTCAGGGTGCTGATTGACACCCACCTAAACATGAGCCAGCAGTGTGCCCAGGTGGCCAAGAAGGCCAATGACATCCTGGTCTGCATCAGGAATAGTGTGGCCAGCAGGAGCAGGGAGGTCATTCTCCCCCTGTGCTCTGCACTGGTTAGGCCACACCTTGAGTACTGTGTCCAGTTCTGGGTCCCTCAATTTAAGAAGGACATTGAGGTGCTTGAACATGTCCAGAAAATGGCAACGAGGCTGGTGAGAGGCCTCAAGCACAAGCCCTATGAGGAGAGGCTGAGGGAGCTGGGATTGTTTAGCCTGGTGAAGAGGAGACTCAGGGGAGACCTTATTGCTGTCTCCAACTACCTGAAGGGTAGTTGTGGCCAGGAGGAGGTTGCTTTCTTCTCCCAGGCAACCAGCGCCAGAACAAGAGGACACAGTTTCAAGCTGCGCCAGAGGAGGTTTAGGCTTGAGGTAAGGAGAAAGTTCTTCACTGAGAGAGTCATTCCCTACTGGAATGGGCTGCCCAGGGAGGTGGTGGAGTCACCGTCCCTGGAGGTGTTCAAGGTGGGTTTGGACGTGGCACTTGGTGCCATGGTCTAGTCTTGAGGTCTGTGGTAACAGGTTGGATTTGGTGATCTTTGAGGTCTCTTCCAACCTTGGTGATACTGTGATACTGTGAACCCAGAGTAATGTCCACCAAATCACATTCACAGTGTCCTTTTCTTATTAGCATTGTTCACTGAGAGATTAACACAGTCCCAATCAAAGGAACTGAAGCAAAGCTTTCAGTTTCAGCACCACTTACTCCTGATTGCCAAGTATTGATGTCAGGTAAGAGGAACTTTTTAAAACCTTCTCATGAGGGTAATTGTGGGGACTTCACCTAAGGGAGTGCAGTTTGAGGTCTGGTTAGGAAAAAGGGCAGAGAGATGCATATGACAAAATCATCAGGCCTACCTGGCCATATGGTAAAAGTCCAAATAATTTCCAAAGACAGTCAGGGGTGAAAAGAAGTAGGAAAAGCTGCTTATGTCAATGAAACAGGAGTATTTTTAGAAAGACAGAAAATAAACCCTGCGTTCCTGTTACTTCTAATTCTGTCATAAACAAAACCATTCAGTACATATGCAGTCCTTTTATTAGCACTTTTGGGCTACATAAAGTAGCATTTTAACCTCGTGTGTAAGGATGCAGTACCTTTTCCAAAGAAACACATCTATGTCTATGTTTAACATCTCCATGTTTAACATCTTCTCATGTCTCCAATACAAGTTTATTTATTGAGTATGTGGTGTATTATCTAATCAGGGACATGTTCTGGCAGTGAAAGAAGTGGAGAACAGCTTTATTAGTAGTTGGTAATTAAAAGTGGGCCTTTTTTTAAGGAGAAAGAGGTCCCCCTTGAGCACCATTGCTTATTTGTAAAGATGCATCTAGGAAGGGTTTGGTGAGATGAGGCGGCAGTTCTTGCTAACACAAGCTATAACATTTTAAGGGCACACTGAAATTTACATGTGCAGATCAGCTAATGGAAACCACACACACTAACTCCAAAAGCCAGGGGAAGCTACCTGTTGTAGTGAAGCCCACCAGCCACAGAAGCGTTGGGCAGAAGTCCATGGGAGAAACGCCAGGCACCTTAGTTCACAGGAGATGTAACCTGCAGGACTCTAATCTGCACTGTGCTCAGGCTCAGCTCTGCCAAGGCAGCATATTGTTGTGGTTTGAATGATGATAAACTGATGATGGTATTTACCAAAGTAAGATGACAGTCTAAGAGAGGTGGCTTGAAAGACATACCCTCAAAAATACACAGTCCTGGAAGTTACCAGTCATTATCACTGCTCTCCATAGCAAGAAAAACTCCCAGCTGGCTGCTGTAGCTGTCAGGCTTTAACCTTCTATTCCCTAATCTCTGAAACGAAATCTAGTGGAAAGGATCACAAGTACAGACTTTTTATGCTCCTATTCCAGCTAGAGACCCCATCCCCTGCAGCTCCAAGTCCTTGGAGGGTGAGTGAGGATAGAGTAAAATGTACCAAAAATTGTTTATCCCATCCTGGGTTAGGATTGTTGACCAAGTCACCATCAAAGGAAGATACTCAATTGTGACATGGGCAAGTTGTGAGGCTTTGATAACGCACTGAGGAACTTGTAATAAGAGAAATACACAGTAATCACTGCAACTGCTTTTAACACTCCTTATCACTGGTGACATGCTAAATCCAGGAAACTGGGCAACTTCCTGCAAATTAAATCCTAGGATTTGCAGCTCTGTCTAGAGGCCTCCTCTATCTAGTCGTGCTCCTGAGTGCAGGTTTAAATCAATGAGTAAAGTGCAAATCTGCTCCTAAAATATTATCTTCCATAGTAGGGGAGAGCACAAAGACTTCGATTAGTTAGCATACATGTTGGCAGCCTGTACTTCAGTCAATGCTTAAGTAGTTAAGCATTGAGAAAACATCACAAAAGGAGTAAGTAGCAGTAAGATTTGCATGCTTACCAGTCAGGATTTATACAACAAAAGTTGAAGACATAAGCTATAAACAGCAGATAACATCCAACCATCACTAGAGGCGGCCAGAAGTCTAAGAAATGAAAATGCATTGATTCTTCCAAGCTTGCTAATTCTTTGTCTATCAATTTTACTAGTGCAAGCTGAGTGTCAGTTCCTCATTCACCTGCGCTTTCTAGCTATTTGCCAGGTGCCCACCACAGCAGTAATGGGGTGAAGTGGTGCCTGACTGAATCCATTATTGATGCAGTGCAGGTGTTACCACACCACACCAGTGTTACCACTCCTCACATGAAAGCAGTTCTTAGGAGTCTGACTTTTGATGAAGTTTTTTTTTTTTTACAGCTGGTGTTTCTGAAATTTGTATGTCCAGTTGTGGAGTGCTATGGCCAATATACATCAAATAACTTATTTAAATGCTTATCCACCGAATGACTGAAGGAGAGGAGGGGATGGATATTTCTGTTGTTTTCTGGATTTGTTTTTAGTTTGGTTTTGTCTTTTTGTTGTTGTTTGTGTTTTTTTTCTCTTTTCTGACACACTGCGAATTTATTTGGTTTATAATTTCTCTCTTTTTTTTTCCCCCAAGTCTGAGTATAGACCTTCTCACGGGGTTCACTGAACATGAGCCTGATGAATAGTGCTGCTCCACTCATGCCATTGAAACAAATGATTTGCTTTGTTGTTTCATTCTGCAGCTGAATCCTTGCATTGCTGCTGAAGAAGAATATTCATAGGACAACTTATTCTATGGAAAAGCTTAAGGTATTTATATGATTGATAGCTGGAAATAATAAATTAAGTTTATTTATGAGTTTTCCGAGCTTAGATAGTAATGCTTTTGCAAAGTACTGGCCTTAGCAGGTCTTATCTGTTTGAGAAGTCATGGAAAAAAAACCCCACCAAACTGCAGAAAACAAGTCTGACTAGAACATCTGGAGGACGAGCAGTAGAAAAACAAATGAAAGGGCCTGCTGTATTCCCTGCCAGTAGGATTTGCAATCCAGAAAGAAATGCAAATGACTAAGGCTGAGTGATCTACTTTCTGTAAGCAATCAGCGTGACAGACTTAACCCCTTTTCTTGTTTGCAAATTATCGTGAAGTAAGTGCTGCTGCTTACAGATGTGTTTGCTATTTGCATACACTTTGTGAATAAACTTCTGCTTGTGAGTTAGTCATGTGCTACTCAGCATGACTACTGCTTGAGTGATGTTGTCTGTAGGGTGTGATTCATCAGATCTGCAAGAGGGCTTTGAGGAGGGCTGCATGAGCACTGCTAGAAGTATGTTTATGAATGCATGTTCACGAATTGTGAGCATGTTTGTGATGCTTTTCACCGCACTGCAAACAATCTTGCTTCCAAAGAAAATTTTGTTTCCACCAAAAAATTAAGTACTCTGTAGTTAGAAACTTTTGGAATGGAAATGGTCATGGAAAATTTCTTGAAACCAATTCCGTCTGTAGATCTCTAGTAATCTGTTTTATACCAAGCAAAATGGCAAGTGTCCAGCCAAGGGCAGAAAGGTGTATGTGATGGTGAGCACAGCCTAGTGATGTGTCTTTATTGTTCTTTGTGTTGGCCCCAGGACAAGTTCCTGAGCCCGGGTCAAAGGTTGCTTCCCTGTGGGAGCCACTGTTGGTTTGTTTTTTTTTTTTTTTACTGCTGCAGACATGCCTTTAGCCTGAACAATAAACTATCCTGACATGGTCTTGGTCTCCAGAAGGATCTCTGCCCTCATGGTTGCTGCAGCAGGGTTAGCTGCTGTGCTGTGCTCCAGGTGAGGGGTGTAGCATTGCCAGGTTTGCTCACCCGTGGGGCTGAGCCTCGGTGCAGCCTGCAAAAGCAGTGCAGGTGTGAAGAGTTTTGGGCTTTATGGTATCAGGTCTGGTCGCAGGACATGTAGGTGTTTCACTGTGAGTGCACTGGATATCCTAAATGTATTAGGTCAAGTTATCGTTTGGTTTTCGCTGGGAAAAGGCCTGGTGTTCAAATATTATATCCTCAGAAAAAACTCACACACACTAAAAACCCCGAACCTCAAGGCAAAATGAGAGCCACTTGACTGTATCAGACTGGCAAAATGACCCAGGCAAAGTTATTGGTGACTCCAGAGATGAAGCTTTTGCTATTTGAGTGCAAAATAGTGACAAAAATGACATTTTGCTTCCCCTCTTTTGGAGTACCCAAGAGGTGACCCCTTTATCCTGGCAGAAGACCTCAGGCCTGGTGAGACAGGGGTCAGGGAAACAGTGAGATGCAAATGCACTGTTTGTCAGCTGGTCCCAAAGGGAGAGAGAAAGGGGAAATGTGTGCAGGGCTGATTTCCCCAGTGTGGGACCCAGGTTGCACAGATTAGAGGATCACAGGATCACAGGATGTTAGGGGTTGGAAGGGACCTCTGGAGATCATCGAGTCCAACGTCCCTGCCAAAGCAGGACCATCATCTAGTGCAGGTCACACAGGAACGCATCCAGATGGGTCTTGAAACTCTCCAGAGAGGGAGACTCCAGAACCTCTCTGAGGAGTCTGTTCCAGTGCTCCATGGCCCTTACAGTAAAAGTTCCTCCTCGTGCTGAGGTGGAACTTCCTGTGCTGTAGTTTATATCCATTGGCCCTTGTCCTATCACAGGGCACAACTGAGAAGAGTTTGTGCCCTCTCTCTTGACCCTCCAGCCCTTGTATATTTATAAAGTCTTTCTTCACCAGACCAAAAAGCTCCAGGTCCCTCAGTCTCTCCTCATAGGGCAGTGCCCCAGCCCCTTAATCATCTTCATAGCTCTCTGTTGGACTCTTTTGAGCAGATCTCTGTCCCTTGTGAACTGAGGACCCCAATGCAGGATAAAAGGTCCAAGCTCCTAATACTGTGGTAGTTGTAAACCCACTTGCTCTAATGAAGCAGAACTTCATGAATCATGTGACAAGCAAACCCATTGTTAAACAATGCTGATGGGAAGCTGGTCAAAAGCTTCAGAATGGATGTGTGGATGGTAGGAGAGACTTCCTATATTACTTTATATAACTCACCAGAATTATGCTGTGCATGCATCTCTGGAATACGAAAGATGGTGCTGTGCAAAATGGTTCTGCTGTTGTGGGTGGCAGGTACTGATGCCAAAGGCCATTCTGGGACTGGAGCAGCCCAGAGCAGTCACCCTGGCTAGGGCTGAGTCCCTGCTTCACCTAGTAAGTGTGTTCCCAGCCCCCAGGGGTTTTCAGCCTGGCTGGAGATCTGATGTAATCAGGGCTCACAGGTTGTTGACAAGTTTAATGATCATTTAATAAAATGTACTTTAGATCAAATACCAGCTGTGCTCCCCAGATGCTTCCCTTCCCTTAGTCTAATTTTCATTAAAAAGACATAATCAGTTTTGTTTGAGACTGTCTTTTTGGGGCAAAGGGAGAAGGACAAGAGAAGCTGAGGAAGATACTTTCTTCTTTGTTTTTAAAGCATGCGAAGGCAAGAAAACAAAACACATGGCAGGGAATTTGTCCTAGCCCCAGCAGTCCCCTTATCTTTCTTTTTGTGCTGACTTCCTGCTCTGAATGCTTTGGCAGCTTGTAGGACAGCATCTAAACTTTGCAAACATGAAGGAATTCAAATGGAAACCTGGACGTCATTGAATTTTCCAAGCTGGCCATAAATCACAGTTTGTTATGGTTATTCTCTTGTGAGGCAGAACATGTGGAAGGAGATAAGAGCCTGCCGGAAGGAGAGGCAGAGGGTATCTCAGAAGAAAAGAAATACCAGTAGGAAAGTCCTCATAAGAAGTGTTTTGACAGTCTCTATTGAACTAAACAGCCACTGAGGAACTGGTGTGAGTTCTCATTGTTGTGGGGACATTGCCCCACCTCATTTTAAGTAAGTTTGCTTTGGAGCTGGAGAAGAGCTCTTTCCCGTGCCATTCAGATTTTGTGTCACTGAAAGTGGGATTTTCCTGGTGAGGCAGTATTTTCCAACCCCAGCAAAACAGTGATTCATCAATCAGATCCTCAGGTGATATAAATAGACCTAGCCTCCACCAGCTTCAGTGGTCTTGCACTGACTTACATCAGCATAAGAAACTTGGGATGGAAAGTTCCCATCGGTTTGCACAATCTCTTTCCCAGCCACTGCCAGCTGGTCTCTCACCATGCATCAGTCCTGGCTAGAGTTAGGAAGAATTAAAGAGCTGTCCCAAGTGAAATGGAAAATTTGCTTTCTCTTACTGAACAGAAGGCACAGACTAATTTCCTCTCAGGGAACTTTCTCCTATATCCATCCTGTCTTTTCCATAACTTTCACAGAATCATAGAACTGTTGAGTTTGGAAGAGACCTTTGAAATCATCCCATCCAACCACTCACAATCCCACTGCTACTGCTAAAATTCCACTGCTAAAATCTTTGTTCTTGGTTTGCCCCTGTTTTTCTAGGTCGCTGGTGCTATTTGGATGTTTGAGGTGTGGGAGGTTCTCCACAACAAAACTAGGCATGTAAGGGGTTTGCTGAGGAGCTGCTCTAGAGATCAGGAACCTGGATTTAGCTGTGGATTTAATGCTTGTAAATGTTAATCTTTTTAACAGGGGAGGTGACTGCTTGGCTAGTGGGAGATTAACCTGAGGAACAGCTCTAGACAAGGAGATAATTATAATTATTCCTTGGCTGCATTGTGTGGAATGCAGATGAGGGTTAAGTGGTTGTAATTACCTACACAGTGCGCAACGTGTCACTCCTAATTTACAACAGAAGCAAGGTCATCTGAGACTGGACCTGTCGCTTTGCTTGTCCTTAGGTTTTCAAGCAGCTTCTACTCTGCCACTTTTCTCAGCTTGGCCAGGGTATTTCGTAAGAATAGCACCCTATACCTGTGCTAAATAGTGTTCAGAGGTGCTTTTACTTCTCCTGGCATGCTGTTATTTGCTTTGTTATGATGCTGTATAATGGACAAGAGTGAACAAGGAGATGTTTGCTATTTTCTGATGTATTCAATGAGGCATTTTTTGCATCTGTTATACTTGGCCCTCTCAGGAGGGGAGGGATACCTATAATTTGGCTGCACTTGTTTCTTCCCAGTGAATGATGGCTTCAGAAATCTCCCTGACTTCCAGAACGTGCTGGTTTGAGGCTAATTGGAATATTTTAATGAAAAAAAAAATAGTTTGTAGGCTGTGAAAAGCAAACAGTGGTGATGTCTACTTCACTCATAGGCTTGCTGACATGTATAAGAACAAGAAGACAAAACATAGATAAGACACTCTCTCTTGGAGAGTCTCAGTTTCTCTAGTTTTCTGCCTTCTCCTCTCTGCAAAGTAACCTCACTAACCACTTTCCTTCTAACCCCC
>VWYK01002943.1:11183-27455 GCA_013399775.1 Semnornis frantzii | reverse complement strand
ATTCTATGATTCTATGAGAAGCAGGTGGGAAAGTAGAGCAGTAGCAGGAGGCATGGCATAAGCTAGGAGAGGTTTAATGTTAGTTTACCTGCAAGAGAAAGAGTCTTTAGTGCCAGCAGACCTAGTAAAACCCAAGTTAGGCTGTCAGCACTGAGGTGAGTGCATTGTTATGATCTAGACCAAGGTGAAACCAGGCCTTAATCCCCCTTTTTCTGCTGGTTGCAGGTTTGGTGTTATACCCTAGCAAGACTTGTAGAGAGCTCTCTCCCCACCTTTGGACACCAGACAGTAACCTTGAAGGACAGCTATTTGCATAAAATACATTGCAAATACTGGATTTCTGAGCACAGGCTTCTGTTAACACATTTCTCCCATTTCAATAAAAAAGCACATTAAAAAAGAAAAAAGAAAAAGGGGAAAAAATAAAAAAGGTTATTTGGAATTGTCACACATTACAGTGAATACAAATACATTCTTATAAATGAATAAAATACTAAAGCTTCTTATGTTGGGATCTGTCACTCAGTCTCAGTGGAACTTTATCCTCTTTGAAAAGGCTTAACTTTTCTGCTGAAATAAATAGAAATCAGCACCTCATTCTAAGTCATTGAAATGGGGGTTTGCTTTGTTTTCCTTGACGGAAATCAGATGGGATCCAGTTGGCAAACTTGTGGTAAATGCTTTAGTGGTCAGACTAATCACCTTTAATAATTTCAAGCCCTGAGCCATTCTGACATAAAAGGCAAAATTTGTGCTTTGCTGTCTGCACCTTCCTGAGAAAAACTCTATCTGTGGGCATGAAGACCAAAGGAGGCCATGACCTGGGAAAGAAGGGCCAGAGGGAGTAACAAAATAAATTCATCCTGGGCTAGAAATGTTCTTTGTCCCTATGGAGACTCTCAAAAGGCTCAGGAGGATGCTTCTGTTGCCCTTCAGACATGCAATCTTGGAATAATTTGGATTGGAAGAGGTCTTTAAGATCGTTGAGCCCAACCATTAACTCAGCACTGCCAATTCACCACTAAACCATGCCCCTCAGCACCACATCTACACAGCTTTTAAATCCCTCCAGGGATGGTAATTCCTCCACCTCCCTGGGCAGACTGTTCCAGAGCTTGACAACCCTTTCAGTGAGGAATTTTTTTCCCAATGTCCAACCCTCCCTGGTGCAACTTAAAGCTGCTTTCTCTCATCATATCACTTGTTCCTTGGGAGAAAAGACCAACTCTCAGCTTGCTAGAACCACCTTTCAAGGATCTGTAAGAGTGAGAAGGTCTCCCCTGAGCCTTCTTTTCTCCAGGCTAAATAACCCCAGTTCCCTCAGCCAATCCTCACAAGACCTGTTCTCCAGAACCTTTCTCAGCTTTGTTGCCATTCTCTAGACATGCTCCAGCACCTCAATATCCTTCTTGGAGTGAGTGGCCCAAAACCAAACCCAGCATCTGAGGTGTGGCCTCACTAGTGCCTAGTCCAGGGGACAATCTCTGCCCTAGTCCTGCTGATCCAAGCCAGGATGCTGTTGGCCTTCTTGGCCAGCACCTATGTACACTGCTGGTTCATCTTCAGCTGGCTGCCAACCCACACCTCCAAATCCTTTTCCACCAGGCAGCTTTCCAGCCACATGCTTTAACCTAACTGGGGGGGTGCAGAGAAAGTGGGCAGCTAAATGTGCTGGGCTGTGCAGCTGAGCAGCACAGGGCTATTCAAGAGCTTCGAAAGGTGAGCTTTGAGAAGCTGGCTGGCAGGGAGGAGTGAGGGTGTTGCTTCTGATGGCTCACTCCTAGGAAGAGGCCTCTCAAGCCCTTTTCCAATGGGGATTTTTTACAGAAAGTTATAGCAAACATCAGCCCAGGCATCAGGCAGTTCTGTGCTCTCTCTGACACATTCACACACAGTGTGTATAGACCATTTTGTTATTTACACTGGAAATCACAACTTCCTAGCAGAGGCTGGGGAGGTTAAATGAGATTTGTTAACATCTTAGGAACTCCTGCTGGGCTGAGGTCTGTGGTCTGTGTGCAGGTGTTGATAGTGTCTCTGTATGAGGAGGAGATGGCTCATAGAAATCAAAGTGGTTGTTCAGTGTGAATGTGGTTTGTGACCACAGACTGCGGTGCATATGAACCATCTCTGATCTTGGCATAGTAAGATGCAGAGGAAAAAAAATCTTCTGGAATAAAAATGTTAGCAGAGCTTTTCAAGCAAAGCTTTGACCCTTTTGCCCATCTTCTTTCAGTCATTAAAATAGTTGAGAAATAAATGCATCTGCTTCTCACCCTCCCTCTCTTTTTCATCTCTCCCTTCTCCCTGCACCTCAAGCTCTGCCAAACTCTAGCTGCTGTGCCTGAGGTGCATTTGGAGCTGACTGGTTCCCAGCAACATGCAGGAAAAACATTCTGGACTGGAATGAGGAAACAGCAAATGGAAAGGAGGGGTTAATGTGTGTGTTACAGACCATTTGTTTGCAACCTTTTCTGTCCCCCACGGCATCATGCAATCAGTTCTTGATTACCCACATTAAAAGAGGCTTAAGATGGCTCGTGTAAAGCAAAAATGTAGCTAATGCAATCCATGTGGTGATTAGACTATCAGAACATTCACTGAAAAATGGAATGGGGAACAGAAATAAGGCCAGTAAAACTCCTGAGGCTGGATCATGGTCGTCCCCAAGCCAAGAGTGACCTGAGCTGCTAAGTTCACATTTCCCTGTGGCACCTGCCTCCAGGTGAGTGCAAGACTGGGAAGGGCTGTAGGAATTTCTGCGTAAGAGTGAGTTTCTTGTATTACCTCACACTGCTGGAAAAGAATCCAAAGGACTCCAAAGAAGATGTATAGAATCTCCTTCTTTCTTGCATTGCAAGGGGAGCAATGATCACAATTCACAGAATCATACAGAATCATAGCATGGTTTGGGTTGAAGGGACCTTAAAGATCTAGATCCAACATCCAACTGGAACTCCAGTTCTCTGAAGTCTGTCCTCCCCTAAGACTGAGTTTAGTAAAGAACCCTCAACAGGCATGTCCTCCTTCTCTGGCTGCTGGATGAACCTGGTACCAAGTTGTTCTGTCTTTTTATTGATGAAAGGTTTGGAGTGATGGTGTTTGTCTTCCCAGGTCACTGTCATGAATGATAGAGCCCTGCTTTCCTGGAGGTGGCTGAACACCTGCCTGATGGGAAGTGGGCAATGAATTCCTTAGTTTGCTCTACTTGTGTGTGTAGCTTCTGCTTTATCTGTTAAACTGCCTTTACCTCCAACCCATGAGTTTTATCACTAATTGTTTTAAACTAAAATAAGGAGATTTAGACTAGACAGCATCAAGACATTTTTTCTACTGAGAGTGGTGCAACACTGGCCCAGGTAGGAAATGCCCCATCCCTGGAAACATTCCTTGTTGGCTTGGATGAGCTCTGAATAACATNTCCAACCCATGAGTTTTATCACTAATTGTTTTAAACTAAAATAAGGAGATTTAGACTAGACAGCATCAAGACATTTTTTCTACTGAGAGTGGTGCAACACTGGCCCAGGTAGGAAATGCCCCATCCCTGGAAACATTCCTTGTTGGCTTGGATGAGCTCTGAATAACATGCAAGAAGGAGATGGAACTGTTGGAGCAAGTCCAGAGGAGGGCCACAAAGATGCTCAGAGGGCTGCAGCAGCTCTGCTATGAGGACAGGCTACAAAAGTTGGGGCTCTGCAGCCTGGAGAAGAGAAGGCTTTGAGAAGGCCTTGTAGTAGCCTTCCAGTATCTGAAAGGGTGTGCTGAGGAGTGCTGAGGAAAGAGTACTGACAAGGTCTTGTAATGACAGGACAAGGGGCAATGGGTTTGAACTGGCAGAGAGGTTCTTTTTAGGATGTTAGGAGAAAGTTCTTTCCAGTGAGGGTGGTGAGACACTGGCACAGGTTGCTCAGGGAGGTTGTGGCTGCTCCCTCCCTGGAGGTGTTCAAGGCCAGGTTGGAGGAGGCCTTGAGTGACCTGTGCTAGTGGGAGGTGTCCCTGCCTATGGCAGGGGGTTGGAGCTGGATGATCCTTGAGGTCCCTTCCAACCTAAACCATTCTATGATTCTATGATTTTATGTCCCTGCTCTGTGCAGTGGGGGGTGGACGAGATGACCTTTGAAAGTCTCTCCAACCCAACCCATCCTATGATTCTATAATTATATGATCTTTTTACTCTTTTTTGCTCCCACAACCCACTTGAAAGCAGTAACTGGGATCCTAGCAATGCCAGGACTGAAAGCACCAGATTCTCCATGTATTGTAGGACATCACTTTGAAATCTACTCTACTGATTGCCACCATCCTGTAGTAAAAGGCCTGGAAGGTTCCTGCAAACTCATCCTACCTGCCATGGGTGTCAGAATGTCCTTTCTGGTGACTCTGATATCAGTCTGTGGTTCAGGAATGGAACATTAAGGGGAAAAGAGCTCCATACGTATCTGGGAGATAGAAAACCTCCAGGAAAAAAAATAATCTGTCCAGGTTTACAAAGAACAAATCGTACCACCCAAGCTAGATTATTTTTTTGATGGAATTACTGAATTAATGGATGATGGGAATGAAATCGATTGCACAGCTTCTGAGCTTTCAGTAAGGTGCTTGATATAGTGTGTCACAAAATCTGGTGTGAAAAATGAGGAAGCCATCTGAGCTGCAAAGAAACTGTCGAGGATTGAATCAAGGACTTAAAAGGGGGGCAGAGAGAAAAGTTCCAAAAACTAAATGACAATAAAAATCAGAAGGAGGTATTTGCTCTGGGCTCTTCCAAACCCACTCTTCTTTTCACTGGTATTTCACACCCCATTTGGGAGCTCTTATGAGGGGTGAAGGTGGCAGTTAATTAGGGGATTCAACTGAGGTAGAAATATGAGCAAGAATTAGTAGGAAGATGAATTTCCCCTCAGCCTCAATTCACTCAGCAACACTTCCCCTTGTCATGGACACCCCATAAAAATCCAAAGCTGCACTAGGGGAGGTCTCTGTTGGATGTTAGAAGAAGCTTCTTCCCTGAAGGGGTTCTCAAACACTGGAACAAGCTCCCTGGGGATGCAGTTGAATCCTCACTCCAAGCCATGTTGAAAACACAGAAAGATGGGGTGCTGAGGGACATCCTTCATCACCATACTTGGTAGAACCAAATAACAGTTGGAGTCACTGATCTTAAAGGTCTTTTCCAACCGAAATGAATCTATGGGTCTGTGATTCTAATGCACTGGGAGAAAGGGAAGGAAACACATCAGGACTCCAGTGGACCTTGGTGCAGAGAATGAGAGGAGACCTCTTCATCAGCTGCCTGCCAGTTCAGCCCATCTTCTTGTCCAACTAGGGACACTCCAAGCTGGGAGTTTTGATTCTGTCTCACAGCTTGCTTTGTCTGACAGCCTTGCTCTGCTTGGAAGGCTGAGGAGCCAGCAGAGACCTGTAGAGATGAGAATTGAAGAGACGAAGAAAATAGGAACCCAACTCACACAGCCCAAATAAAGGATATTTTAAGGAGTGTTTCATATCACATCACAGGAAGATCCTGTCTGCAGAGTGCTAATGTAGCTCACCTTCAAACACAGCTTTGTTGCACTGATTTTCACTCCCTTTCTATGCCTCTTCAATAATAACTAGCATCTTCTCACCACCTCTCTGGTAAACTACACCTTTTGGAAAGTCTATTTCTTGAAGCTGAGATGGTATTATAGGCTTTCAGCACTTAAAGGGGCCTGTAGGAAATCTGAGGATGGACGTTTTTATCAGGGCCTCTTGTGACAGGACAAAGGGTGATGGTTTTAAACTAAAAGAGGGAAGATTTAGATTAGAGAGAAGGAAGACATTTGTGACACTAAGGATGGTGAAACGATTGCCCAGGCTGCCCGCAGAGGTGGTAGATGCTCCACCCCTGGAACCATTTGTGGTCAGGCTGTTTGGGACTCTGAGCAACCTGCTCTAGTTGAAGATGTTCCTGCTGACTGCAGGTGAGTTGGACTAGATGGACTTTAAAGGGCCTTTCCAACCTGAACCATTCCATGATTCTATACTTATGAGTGTATGAAAACAGCCAGACAGGTAACCCACATGCTCTGAGAAGCCAGGTGGGTGGCAGTGCCTTTCCTTGCTCAGTGCCAGCAGAAGGGAGCAAGGAACAGTTTTGATACCACACTTTGCTTTATCCTCTCCTATATTCACTGCTGCTGAATTAAAAAGTATCTCATGGCTGTGCACATGACATCTGTACTGTGAGCCTCCAAGGACTGACTAAATAATAAAGTAGATATTATCTTTTTATTCTTTGTGTCCTAAACCTGAAGAAATGAAAGGTGATGAAATCAAATTGAAGGACCTGTGTGTGACATAGCCCAGGGCAGCCCCTTGAGTCCTTGATGCTTTATAACAGGGTGTCAACATCAGGTTTTTCTACCTTCTAAACAATTCCTTGCCTCACTCATAATATTAGCATTTACTCCCAAGTGGTTTAAATGAACCACTTTTAGTCCTGAAAAGGGCTTTTTATTCTTTTATACATGTTGTAGCAATTTCTTTTCTGACAGTCTTCAAAATATGCCCATGGCAGGGGAGGGGTTGGAACTAGATGATCCTTGTGGTCCTTTCCAACCCTGACTGATTCTATGCTTCTATGATTCTATGCTTCTATGCTTCTTTGATTCTATGCTTCTATGATTCTATGATTCTATGTGGTGCTGATGGACATGGTTTAATTGTGCCTGAGTTAGTGATTGGACTTGATGATCTTAAAGGTCTCTTGCAACCACAGTGATTCTGTGACTCGTTTTTTTTCCTGGGGTTTTTAGATTTTTGAGCAAGTGTAGCAGCAGTTATGAGCCATAGTAAAACCTCACCACACAGAGAGGCTAATTTTCTTCTCTAACAGAGATTAATCTTATTGTTTTTGGATACAAAAGAAATCTCCTGGCTGATGAACTTTGCTATGACACTGGGTGGGAATGGCTCCAGACTGTTAGTCTCTCTCTTTCTCCAGAATCACTTTACTCAGCAGCTCTTTGTAGGATACTGAATAAGCCAAGGAGCTGTGCCAGTTCCTGCTGAGAGTCAGTGATCAGCTGTTCTGCTGGGGAGCTGAACGCTTCTGAGGAAAAGCTGCTGTGATACAGATCTGTCACCCGAGAAGGTGAGCAGTCCTCATGGGCAGCCGTGAATGCATGGGGCTGAGAGATCTCTGCTGCTGGCACAGTGCTCTGGGAGAAAACACCTGGGGTTTGAAGGAGCCAGTGGTCCTTTCTGATTAACGACCTACTGCAAAACACATTTTCATCCAATTTACCTCTTTTGGCTTTCAGATAAGCACATAATGTCACACCTGCTAAGCAGCTAGAATTATGCAGCATCATAAATTACACTTTTTAATTTGCCAGAATTCCTGGCTTGTGCCATTTGTCATTCAGAGCCACGCTTCAGAGAGGCAGGAGTGTTTCCTGCAACGGCTGTGTGTGAGAGGAGAATCTTTTCCCCTTGCCCCACAGAGCAGGATGGGGCATTGGTGACAGTGGGCAGTAAGTGCCAGCAGCAGATGGTCTCCAGAAGGATGCATCATCACTTCTAGCACATCCTCCTGTGAGGATGCACCTCTTGAATACTGGGTTCAGTTTCAGGCCCTTCATGACAAGAAGGACATTGAGGTGCTGGAGCGTGTCCAGAGAAGGGCAGCAAAGTTGGTAAAGAGTTTAGAGCACAAGTCCTCTGCAGACTGCCTGAGGGAACTGGGGTTGTTCAGCTGGGACAAAAGGTGGCTCAGGAGAGACTTCCTTGCTCTCTGCAACTTCCTGAAAGGTGGTTGGAGCAATGTGGAGTTCAGTCTCTCCTCCCAAGCAACAAGCAATAGGAGAAAAAGAAATGGCTTCACATTGCACCAGCATAGGTTTAGGTGGGACATTATGAAAAATTTCTTCCCCCAAACAGGTGTCAAGCCCTGGGACAGGCTGCCCAGGGCAGGGGTTGATTCACCACCCCTGGAGATGTTTAAAAGCCTTGCAGATGTGGTGCTGAGGGACACGGTTTAGAGGTGACTTGGCAGTGCTGGGTTAATGGTTTGACTTTATGATTGTAAAGACCTCTTCCATCTACAACAGTTCTATGATTCTGTGCTTCACTAGGGAATTTGTGACCCCAGCATATGTGTGGCAGTGCTGTGTTCTGCATCACATACTTGCTGCAGCTGCTTTAGGCTCAGTGATTGGTGAGGTGCTGCTGTTTGGATCCCTGTGGCATGGACTAGTAGGTACCTTCGGACAGTGTGGTGGCACTGAAGAGCTCAGCTTCTCTGCTACTGACATACTCTCAGAAGTTCCTATAGACAGGAGCATGATGCTCACATTAGTGATGCTCTCTCAGCCTAGCAGGCTGCCATCAACTACAAACACTCTGCCATACAGGGAGGGAAAGTGTGCTTATGAAGATGGGTAGTTTTGACCTTCCTCTTCCTCTCCCTCAGTTCAATGCTCAAAGCTACTTAACCCATGAGAGAGGGAACTAGAGGAGAGGCTATTTCTGTAAATGCATTTCAGTGATGAAAGCTGAGCTTTGAGGATTGATATCTGTTGAAAACTCTAAAGCATAGTCAATATCTGTTGGAAAAACAGTATTTCTAAAGCTGGGTTTTACATAAAAGAGCAAGATGGTGCTGCTGCTTAGAATCATAGACTGGTTTGGGCTAGAAAGGGCCTTTAAAGTAGGGCCTGGAAAATAAATCTTATGAAGAGTGAGTGAAGGAGCTGGGGCTGTTTAGTTTGAAGAAGAGGAGTCTGAGAGGAGACCTCCTCACTGTCTACAGCTACCTGAAAGGATGTTGTGGAGAGGCTGCTGCTGGTTTCTTCTCACAGGTAATTAGAGATAGAACAAGAGGGAATGGCCTCAACCTGTGACTGGGTAGGTTTAGACTGGACATTAGGAAACATTTTTTTCCGAGCAAGAGTGGTCAGGCATTGAAATGGGCAGCCCAGGGAGGTGATGGAGTCACCAACACTGGATGTGTTTAAAGGTCATTTGGATGTGGTGCTTAGGGATATGGTTTAAGGATGAACCTTGTAGAGTAGGGATATTGGTTTGACTTGGTGATCCTGAGGGGCTCTTCCAACTGGAATATTTCTGTGATTCTGTGATCTAGTCCAACTTCCTGCAGTGAGCAGGGCCATATTAACCTCAGCTTCCTGCAAGTGAAACCAGAAACTGAGTTTGTGCCTGCCATGTCCTCTCCTGTGAAAATTTCCAATGTTTTATTTCCCCCATTACCTCTCCTCTTCAGGCCAAGCTTTCAGCTGTTTTCATTGTTTGAAGAGTGGTGGTGATGGTGGGTTCTGCTTCCAAACACAAAAGAAAAACTTAGGTACAGACTAGAATAGTTTGGGGTGGGGGGGGATGTGGGGTGAAAATGCTGTGGTGAAAAAATAATTTCATTTGAAAGCAATTTGAAGTCACAGTTTGGCTTTTGAATGAATCTATGGAGAGCTGTCTAGGCAGCAAGCAATAGAAATGAGTTAAGCTGCTGACAGGTTGTTGCCCTTTTCCATAAGTAAAAAATCCAGATCCAAACAGATAGATATGAATGTGCTTAGGTGAAAGAACTGCATTTAAAGAACTTAACCCCAAAATGGTAGCAGCACAGGAGTAATCTAAATAAGAATTTGAGGGTGATTTGTGGTACCTTGCAGTGAGAGAGTTTAATTTGAATGCTACTTCTTCTGTGCATAGCTGCTGGGAAAATAAGTTGGGAGGGAGCCAAGAAGAACAGTGAATGGCATGAACCCTGCAAGGGGAAAACAAAGCCTTGGGTCAGTGGGCTGAAGATGGGATTCGTGTGCTGGCCTGGTTGCTGGGAACTTCCTCATGTTAATTACCAAGAGCCTTCAGAGGAGCTGCAGCTTCTCTTGACCTTTTTGCTGCCTATTTTATAGCACTGTTGTTCTGGTAGAGGAGAAGGCCAGGGCAGTGGCTCCAGGGCTTGGAGGAGCTGCCTGTGGAGCAGCATGTCACATCCTCTGTACTGCTGGCTGACACAAGGTCTGTTCTGGAATAAACCAACCCACAGCCAGGTCAGTATGGAAAAACATCCTTAAAAGGCTTCAGTTCCTAAAATTCTAGATGCAAATTACAGCAAGCCTGGAGCTGTTTGCCAGTTGCTTTCTTCATGTCCATCTGGACAACCCAAGTGACACTGACAAAGGATCTTTTACACTATGTACTTCCTGACAGGGCTGTAAAAATCTGTTGGTTAGATTGAGACTAATTTATATTGCTCTTCACATCTGAATCGCAGTGTGGAGGTCAAGTGTAGAGTAGTTACACACCTCTGGTCCCAAAAGACTTAGCTTAACCTGTGGGTAACAAGTGGACAACAAGATCACCATGAGCCAGCAACATGGCTTTGTGGCCAAGAAGGCCAATGGTCTCCTGGAGTGCATCAAGAAGAGTGACCAGCGTGTTGAGGGAAGCTTTACTCCCCATGTGTTTTATCCTAGTGAGGCCACATCTGGACTTCTGGGTCCAGTTCTGGGCTTCTCAGTTCAAGAGAGACAGGGAACTACTGGAAAGAGTCCAGCAGAAGCTGCAAAGATGCAGAGGGGACTGGAGCATCTCTGTCGGGAGGAAAGGCTGAGGGACCTGGGGCTGTTTAGCCTGGAGAAAAGGAGGCTGAGGGGAGACCTCATTGTTCTCTACAACTACCTGAAAGGAGGTAGTTATGTTTGTCCTCTCTAGCATCAGGTGGCACAGAGGAAATGGCCTGAAATTGTGCCAGGGTAGGTTTAAGGGTGGACATTAGGAAGAATTTCTTTACAGAAAGAGTGCTCAGGCATTGGAAAAGAATGCCTAGAGAGGTGGTAGAGTTGCCATCCCTGAAGGTGTTAAAAAATGTGAGGAGATGGCACTTTGGTTCATGGTTTAATGGCCATGGTGGTGTTAGGTCACTGCTTGGACTTCATGATCTTAGAGGTCTTTTCCAACCAAATCAGTTCTATGATTCCATGAAGAAAAACTTTTTTCTGTGAGGGTGCTGGAGCACTGCAGCATGCTGCCCAGAGAGGTTGTGGAGTCTCCTCCTCTGGACAGATTTCAAACCTGTGTGATCCTGGGCAACCTGCTGTGGGGTGACCTTGCTTTGTTGGGTGTGTTAGACTAGATGATCTCCAGACATCTTTTCCAACTTCTACCATTCTGTGATGCTGTGTGATACAGTATTGGGATGGACGTGGAAGAGTCCAAGTCTGTAAGTGTATTTGGGTCTGGATGTGCTAGTACCCTTGAGCCCCTCTCAGTCACTACTTGGGTAGCAGTGTCTGGCTTCAGCTTGCTGGTGGACCTATTGCAGCAGTGTAACTGATTCCAGGTTCAGTGGTGGAACAGGGCTATCCCCATGGGCCAGTCGTTTTAAGCATCTTCTGGGAGCTAAATCCCATTGGACGCACGTAGCTCATCATCATGTGAAGTGTATTTAGAGCTTCACACCTGTGAGTTACAATAACAAATATGCTAACATATACAGCAATGAGGAGTGATTTATGCTGGTAATGGCTTCTCCATCTATACATTTACTGACAAAATATATTGCATCGTTCGTGAAATTGCTGTAGCACTCGGAGCACAATCAGTGGAGCCTCCTGATTGGCTCAGCTTGGTGCCATATGTTGTCTAAGAAAATTTATTTGGACTCGATGAAGGCATAAATTGTGAGGAAGCCTTGAGTACAATGATGAAATTATAAACACATTTTCTGCCTGTTGAGCAGAGAATTTATATTTGTAATCTTATCTGGGTTGCGTTGCAACAGTCAGCCTGACTTCTGTTTTCACCCCTAAAGGCTTTCCCCAAACATTCCCTCACCAGAAGTGTTTCTTGAAGCTCTACAACCAGGCAATTAAGTGAGTACAAAGAGCATGGTAATTGCTTCACAGGCAGAGTGTCATCTCATGTGTGGTAATGCCTTTCTTCCTTTTAGGTTGTTTGATCTGGTGATACGCTACACTGGCAGAATGGCTTCCAAGTTCATGTTCAACTCTGTCACCATCAGTTTTATGCTGTTCAACAAATGCATCAATGTCCGAAAAGCTTGAAAACTGGAAAGAATCAGAGGGATCCAAGGGTTTTCAGTGGTACCCAGTGACAGAACAAGGAACAACAGGTACAAGCTGGAGCACAGGAGGTTCCTCTTTGATGCCTCATTATGGTGAGAGTGGGAGAGCACTGGAACAGGCTGTCCAGAGAGGTTATAGAGTATTCTTCTCTGGAGACTTTTAAAGCCTGCCTAGACGTGACCCTGCTTTGGCTAGGGGGTTAGACTCGATGGTCTCTGGAAGTCCCTTCCAACCTCTAATATCCTGTGATTCAGAGTGGTTTTTCATTCTCACTACCTAGAAAGGCCAGCTCATATTTAAACTCTCCTATAATTATGGAATCATAGAATCATTTTTGTTTGAAAATAACTTTAAAAGATCATCAATTCCAACCATTATCTAGCTCAACCAACTCTGGTGCTTAGTGCCATGTCCCTGTTGTACTACTACTACTATTACTACTACTGCTACTACTATTAACTTCATCAAGAAGTTTAGCACCATAAAGCTATCATCATGATGATGATCATTATTATTATTATTAGTTAAGCAGCTTTGTGGTGCTTAATTTCCTGCTGAAGCTAAACCACATATATATATATGCAACTCAAATTTGGTTCAGTTTTGGCCCCTTTACTCCAAGAAGGACAATGAAGTGCTAGAGTGGGTCCGATGAAGGGCAATGAAAGTGGTGAAGGTTCTAGAGCACGAGTCTTGGGAGAACTGGAGCAGGAGATGTTTAGGTTAGAGATAACCTAAACGTTAGAAGGTTAAAAGTGTTAGAGATAACACTCCTTCCCCAGAAGTCTTGTCAAGGCCTGGAACAGGCTGCCCAGAGCAACAGTGGAGTCCTCACTTCTGAAGGGTTTTAAAAGATGTGGAGGTATGGTGTTGAAGGACGTAGTTCGGTGACTTGACAGTTGTGGGTTAATGATTGATCTCAATGATCTGAAAGGTCTTGTCTAGCCTGATTCTATGGTCCTATGATTACCCCAATTATTTAAGTCATATTATCCTATAGCAAGTTACTTTAAATCTAACAACCAAGTATGTCCTTCTTGAGAGGATTTAGGTGTAAAATATGCAAGAGGAAAGGAGAGGTAACGGTGGCCTTTGTTACACCATCTACATCAACCTGTGCTGGCAGAAGAATGTCTGGGAGGACAACTCACCCCATCTCTATCTCCAAGGGAAAGTTTTGGGATAGGCAGATTCCTATCAGGGTCCACAGTTGGGTGTACACAATTTAATGACCAAGTGGAAGTCTCGGCACGTGTTTCACCTGAAATACAACTTTCTGATGGACCTGGTAGGCATAGAAAGTTGGCCAAGTGTTTTTTTTTTTCTTTTTTTTTTTTTTTTTTTTTTTTCCCCTTTCCAAAGGGAAATGAAGATCCATTTAACAGCTGCCAACTTTGTTAGCTGATTGATGGAGTTTTTGGCTCTGAAGGTTTCCTGAAAGCAGAAGGAAAATCCTTCTTGCAGTATTATTCTGACTGTTTGGTTACAAAAAGTGTTTAGTCAGTTTTTGTGCCAGGATGGACTAAAGTACATCTCCTTAGTCCAGATGAGTTTAGAGTAACACAATCGCAGAAGCACAGGATGATAGGTGTTGGAAGGGACCTCTGGAGATCATCTATTCCAGCTCCTCTGATAGAGCAGGCTCACCTACAGCAGGTCACAGAAGATGGCAGATGGACTCTTTGGTGCATGAGGAATTGGTTAGGTGGCCATCATATCCAGAGGTTAGTGCCAACAACTTGATGCCCAAGTGGAGATTGGTGATTGTCCTGTCCCTCAGAGTTCCATCCTGGAAGCCATGCTGTTTTAATGACTTCAACAACTACGACAATAGACAGTTGCATCAGATGTATTCTCAGCAAATTTGCAGGTGACACCAGTGGTGACATCATTAGTTGGGTTTGGTTGACATGCCTGAGAGGCCAGATGTCATGCAGAGACCTAGACAAGCTCGGTAAGCAACCTGAAGTGAAACTCATGAAGTTCACCAAGGCCAAGTGCAAGGTCCTGCACCTGGGTTGGGGCAATGCTGGGTATCAAAACAGGCTGGGGGATGAAGGGATTGAAAGCAGCTCTGTGGATGAGGGGGCACTCCGCAGGCTGGCAGAGCACCTGGGACNAAACCTTGGGGTAAGGTGTGGGAGTGGGGAGAAGGTGGAAGGGTGGTTGGGAGCCCCTCCTGGGGTCTCTGATTTCTGGGAGGGGAGTTGTGTGTCTGTATTACCTTAAACTTGTATATTTCTGTAAATATTCCTGTATATACTGTATATATTTGCTTGTATATTGTGCTAAGCTGTAAATAGAGCTTCATCTCTTAACTTCCAGCTCCGGCTGAGTTCTAGTCTGGGTCATTTTAAAGTGTGGGGGGGCGGGGAACTCCTAAACCATCACAGTGGGTATGAGATTTAAAGGCAAAGCACAGATGAGCCTTCTAGAAGGATCATAAAGCACATGGAGGAGAGGGAGGTGTTGACCTCACCTTGAGTACTGTGTCCAGCTCTGGGGCCCTGAACACAAGAAAGGATCCAGAGGAGAGACACCGAAATGATCGGAGGGCTGGAGCAGCTCTCCTATGGAGACACGGGGTAAGAGCCTTGAGTTGGGGTTGTTCAGCATGGAGAAGTCTCCAGGGAGACCTTGTAGTGACCTTCCAGTACATGAAAGGGGCCTAGAAGACACTTGGGGAAGGACTGATTCCAAGTGCACCTAGCCCTAGGGTGAGGGTAATGGTGTGAGAAGAGAAGGGTAGACTTAGGTTGCATTCTGTGGTTCTAGGATCTGCTTCTGCTGTCCTGGCATCAGCAGCTGAGCAGCTCCCACAACCCACAGGATAGCGCAGGCAGAGAGAAGCTGTGGGGACAGCTGTAAGCTTTATTAACATCAACATTTAATGACAACATTAACATCAACTTTTCTGTTAGCATCAAAAAGTGTCCAGTCCAGGGATGAGCAGCAGTCTACTGTCTTGTGGGCCATGGAATGTCGTTGGCACCGTCCACACTCCCATCCCATCTCTTGGGTGCTGTTGTCCCCCATGCCTCTGCTTCTGGATGCTGCAGATTCAGGGCCAGGCGGGGGCTTGTTGGCGAGTGGTGCTGGTAGCAGGTCTGGGCTGCTGGCAGCAGCTCCTACTCATCTGTCCATGCCCTCGTGCAGGAGCAGAGAGCACAGTAAGCTCTGTGCAGGGCTCTCAGTGGCCTCCTGAAGACAGAGGTCCATCGCTGCTGAGCCAGGGTTGCCTCCATGAAAGCCTCTTGGCTGTTTGTAGGGCTACATGGGGCAGGAGGGGCTGGCAGTGCCAGGACTCTCGCAGTTGTGTGGAGAAGACCACAGGCCTCCTCACTGTGGCATCGCTCTCAGTCAATTGGGTTGCCCCACATAAGTATGCTGGCTGTTTGTGGGGCAGAGTGGGGCAGGAGCCTGGCCCTTGAGAGGATCTTCAGGAGCTTCATCCAGAGATGAAGCTGCTGTCTCAGCCTCTGTGTGGCCCATGCTGGATGAGCTGGAGGACTCCTGTGTTTCAGAGTCAGAACTCTGGTCCTGGAAGAGCTCTGGGTAGGAGGGGTTGATCCAGATGCTAATGATTTTTGGGTGTTGGAACAGCTCTAAGTTCCTGTCCTTCTCCTCCTCTTCCCCCCGTATCTCTTTGTGAGTCAAGGTCCCCAGCATGTCCTCGTTTGGCACTTCCTGCATTCCAGAGTCAGAAATGGGGTCCTGGAAGAGCTCTGGGTAGGAGGGGTTCACCCAGATGCTAAAGATTTTGGGGTCTTGGGACAGCTCCGAGTTGCTGGCCCTCTCCTCCTCCCGTATCTCTGTGTGAGTGGCAGCCCCCAGCATGTCCTCATGACCAGAGGTGCTTCTGGTCTGCGTCTTGTGCAGTTCCTGCCTGTTTCTTGCTGGGGGCTTCCATTTGCCCGGCACGTCCTTCTTGGTGCTGCTATCCTCTATGTATGATCCTAAAAGGTCTTTCCCCCCGAACCGATGCTGAGGTTCTAGGAAGTTTGTGCGGTCCTGCTAGGCGAAGGCTCCCGGGGCGCTGCTCCCAGCTGCCTGTGTCCCAAGCCGTGCAGCTCCCAGCTCTTTTTCTTTGTTTCAACGCCCGTGAACGCAGACGCTGGCCCGAGGCAGGTTGCGGACCGCGTGCCCCCGCCCAGCCGGTGCCCGGCCTGTCGAGCTCCGC
>VWYK01002942.1:10556-21035 GCA_013399775.1 Semnornis frantzii | reverse complement strand
CCCAACCCTCACAGCCTGTCCTCTCTCTTCTATCTCATAGACACAAGTTGTACCAGAGGAGGTTCACTTGGAGATCAGAAGAAACTTCCTCACTTGAAAGGGTTCCTGAACGCTGGCACAGGCTGCCCAGGCAAGTGATTGGATCCTTATCCCTAGAGATGTTTCAAAGAGGCAGAGATGTGGTGTTGAGGGACATGGTTTAGCCCCAGCTGCTCAGGCTTTACCCCCAGGTAGAGTTAGATACTACTTCGACTCAATAATCTGAAACATCTTTCCCAAGCAAAATAATTCTGTGTGAATATTTATCGGTTTCTGTGGACACAAACAAGTGCAGCATGTGGTCAATCACTAGGTTGGAAAAGTTCAAGGGAAAACAATTTGACACAATTCCTTTTTGAAGTTACTGTATATAGAGTTGTTCATAAGGGAAGTTATTAATAAAGGCTGACATGAGTTGCTCTGACAAACCCATAATCATTTCTGATGCCACACGAGACAAATAATTAGTAGTGCACTGCATTTCCCTGCCTTAGGCAGCAGCAACTCCTGCTCCACAAAGAGCACTAACAAATAAGCAAACCCTCTTGCAAGTTTGTGCCACTGGAAGATTAAAAATTCATTTCAAAGCAGCCACTCCTAAGGCTTAATAGAAATGTCAGCACTTTTTAAAGATATTTTGCATGACAGGCTTCACCTGGGCTCTGCAAATAACAGAGGCTATTATGAGGCACCTTACAACTTTTCAAAGGGAAGGATTTTAAACAGAAGATCAAAAGAAAGAATGGGGGGAAGGGGAAGATGAAAAGAGGCTTTTAAAAAAGTGTGGAATATCACTTCTGAAGTCAGGTTTATTGTTAGGGCACTAAAGCCACTACAGGGTACTACTGCTTTAGGAATCTTTTCTTCAGAAGCAAACTAATCAGGTAGTATTGGAAGAGGAAAAGTTAAGCAGGAAGTATGGGAGAGCTTCACTTACTGTTGGTTAAAAACAGTTAGTTGTCCAAACAGACCATCAAGGTGAAATTTCTGCAAGCCTGAATGCCCACAACAGGTGCAAGAACATAAATCATATAAATAAAGAGTGCACACAGTCACAATAATCTCTCTGCCCATTGCTTTGCTAGTGGGAGACCACCAGCTCCAAGACCTGTGCAGAAACACATGTTCAAAGCTCAAAAAGCACCTGTCTTAAAAAGGACAATTTCTTTCTCAGCAGGAAAAGTCACAAATAAGAGAAGTGGTACACAAGGAGAAGGTAAAGGAGGTCTGTGGCAGATGGGTGAGTTCCATGTTCTGGAACTGGGATTGCTCTTCAAAGGTACTGCAACTGTGTGCTTTTAGAAACAATTCTTGTAGTGACAGGCTCTTTTCTATGCCTCCTCTTGCTTTGTCCCTCACTTTCCTGCAAGATTTGTGCCAAAGGGATTAGTGAGAAGGCCAGAAACATTAGTTTCAATAAAATTCTGTGAGGCCATGGGCAGGTAACCAAAGGACTTAGAAGATACAAGGTACTGGTTTCAGGATTTGCAAATCAGCTCACTAACAATGCCCAGAGTGTGCAGGGAAGGAGCAGCAAGGCTGCAGTGCTATCTTTTATTTTTGCTGCTGTTCAGGCAGCAGCAAAGGAGATTAAGGGGGGACAAACACACACTGGTACTTGCAAGAGAGGAAAAAGTGCCAATGCTCTAACAGAGCAGCATTTTCAGAAATTTCTTGACTGAAAGAGTTCTCGAAGCCTGGCACAGGCTGCCCACGGAGGTGCCTGAATCCCCATCCCTGGAAGTGTTCCAAAGAGGCAGAGATGTGGTGCTGAGGGACATGGTTTAGCACCAGACTTGGCAGACTTAGAGAATGGTTGGGCTGGATGGTCTTAAAGCCCTTTTCTAACCCAAACAATCCTGTGATTCCATGATTTCACATTTGAGACTCTGCCTGCTAAAACAGACCATTGCTCGAGCTTCTGGTTTGTAACCAAGGTATGGAAATGACATGCAAGAAAGAAAGCCTCTGGAAATGTTGTGCCTGCCTCTGCAAATAGCAGGTGTTTGCCACATAATGGGACTGGTTCCTTTGATTTGCAAAGGTTCAGTGTCCTGGGAAGGGATTGGAAATACAGCAGCAAAGCAGCCACCTTGGGAAGGAAATGGGAGGTTCTGAGAGACACTTCCCCAAGCTTCAATGAATCACACAATTGTTTGGGTTGGAAAAGACCTTTAAGAGCATAGAGTCCAACCATTACCTAACTCTACCAAGTCTAATGCTAAACCATGTCCCTTGGCAATGGTTGCATTGACTCCGTGGCCTGTACAGGGCTTCAGGCCTGGAAGGAAAATGGACTTGAGTAAGAACTGGCTGAGTGGTTTAGGGAACATAGCATGAAAGACTCTCTTGAAACCCGAACTAAAAAGGTGTCTTCATTCAGCTCCTAATGCCTTAAAAACTCCTTCTTTGGAGACATTCAAAACCCACAGGGATGTGTTCCTGTGTGACCTGCCCTAGGAGATCCTGCTCTGGCAGGGGGGGTTAGACTTGATGACCTTTTGAGGTTCTTTCCAACTCCTCCCATTCTGTGATTCTGTGATTCACTGAAGGAAGAAATGGCTGAGTCTACAGAATTATTGACAGCACACAGAGATCTTTACAGTTATGGAATCCTTTTCACAAAACACTGTCTTATTCCCCCACACCACCTTTGGTTTGAAATCCAGCCCTTCATGTCTGAGTGAAAACAACACCAATTTGCATTCTTACAGGCATCAAAAGATGCCACATTTCTTTATAGGATTTCTGAGACCTCCCAAATATCAACTTAAAGCTTCACTTTCCCAGTCAGAGTTAAAATCTGCAGTACCTAAAATGTGATCCATGAATTTCATTCATCATGAAGATGTATTAAAATGTATGAAACTAGCTAGGT
This sequence comes from Semnornis frantzii, assembly GCA_013399775.1. Lineage (NCBI taxonomy): Eukaryota > Metazoa > Chordata > Aves > Piciformes > Ramphastidae > Semnornis > Semnornis frantzii. Next base: position 18,118 of record VWYK01002942.1, on the reverse strand, counting down.
GCTATTTCTGATAACAAATGGAATCTTAAGACAAAGTTTTCATCTGATTGAAAGTAGAAATGCATCGTGGAGAGAAGATCATATAAGAAAATTATTGCCCTAAAAATGTCTCTTTGAAATGTCCCTTATTTTTTAGTTTGCCTCTGCTCAAGGTTGTCATCTTTGCTGGTCTCCCCATTATGCTTCAAACAGGAATTGGAGGGACTAATTGGTGTAAATCAGTAGGAAATTGTGGTCTTAATGTCCCATCTACAGAGACAACAGTAATAGGTGCTAATTATAGTGGTGATCTGGATCTCCTCAGAAGTGGCTGTCACTGTGCCAGCACACAACAGAAGTTCCCAAGCAGTGCTCTGGCTGTTCTGCTGTGATCTTGGAAAACCACTTACCTGGGGCCTGAGATATCTAGCCCTGGCCGTGGCTTCTATTCTTCAGCCATGCTCTTCTCACCCATACCCATTGCTTGCTGACAAATAAGCCTGCATTTTTCACTCTTTCCCTCACTTTTCCTGACTCAAAGTCTCCAGATGAGGATAAGCAGCTATGCTTGCCTGGAGGCCTAGATGACACTCACAGAGGGAAGATGAAAGCAGCAGCAGAGAAATAAAACAGTTTAATCTTCTTAAAAGGGGATAGCTGATAAAACAGCTTTCAATTGCTGCTTGGTTAAGGGAATTTAATGTTGCAGGGTGCAAGCACGATTATTTCATCACTGCTCCTGATCCCAAATAGCTGTCACTGCCTACAGTTGTAGCTGGGTATGTTTTTTCCCATTGAAATCTAAAAATAAATGGTGGAGGAGCTGGGCAAAATTACTCCTGAATGCAATGAGCTTTCAGACACAGGAACCATCTCAGTGAGGAAGCCTGAGGGACAAGAGATGGCAGCACAGACTGTTCCACCAAGACAAGGTGCATTAAAATTGAGCAGACAAGCAGCCTCCACAGCCAGGCTTCTGGAAAATCAAATCACTTATGCATTTCAGGCCAGAGTTAGGAGGCTGTAGCCAGAATGAACAGGACTGCTGAGAAGGGCTCTCTGTCCTCACTTCATACCTGAAGAGAGAGCTGCATGTCTGTGGTATAAAGAAGGTAAAGTGATTTAGAATGCCTTAACTCACAGGGCACGGAGATTATGACTTGGGATTGAAAGTAGGTAGGCATCTAGTGGCAGCTGAGACATCGTGGTGTGTGACAGTGATTTACCTAGACTGCTTCCCCACCATTTTTGAACACACCCATCTCCTACATTGAGATGTCTGTACTTGGGAGCCAGCTCACTTCCCACACCTTTGCTTTGAGGGGTGCCTCTGTCACTCTCACATATGTACAGCTGACACTTCTTTAATCCATCCCCTGTGATGTAGACATTTCATGCCCAGTGCCATCCTCAAGGTCTGCCTGCCTGCTCTCTCTGGGCATGACAGAACCATGTCTACACCATGAAAGTATCTCTATCACAGAATCACAGAAACATGCAGGTTGGCAAAGCCCCTCAGGATCACCAAGTCCAACCTAGAACCCTACTGCACAAGACTCACCTAAAACCATAGCCCTAAGCACCATATCCAAACCACCCTTAAACACATCCAGGGTGGGTAACTCCACCACCTCCCTGGGCAGCTCATTCCAGTCCCTGACCACTCTCTCTGTGAAAAACTTTTTCCTAATGTCCAATCTAAACCTCCCCAGGCTCAGCTTGAGGCCATTCCCCCTTGTTCTGTCTCCAGCTACCTGTGAGAAAAGACCGGCTCCAACCTCTCCACAATGTCCATTCAGGTAGCTGTAGACAGCAGCTGTAGAACAGGGGCAAGAACAAACCTTGTCCACTTGTAATAAAAACTCTGGGCATGTTTTCTTGGCCTAGAGGTTGGTGGAGATCACAGAAGAGCTGGAGGCAGAAGGCTTGTTTAGGGAATTGTACACAAGATGGATCTAAAGCCAGTGCCAATTAGAGTAAATGGGGATTAAGGAGAGTTAATGCCTGGAATGAACTTTGTCTGGACAGGGTCAGAACAAGCAGCTTGGGAAGATACAGGGAAAGGTCTAAGAGCAATAATGCAAAGGAGTGAAGGGGGTCTGGAAGGATCACTGCACCTCCCTTGTCTTCTAGGAACTTACCCATGAGGCTCTTGAGGAGGAAGGGTCTGTCAGGAGCTGCAGAGGCTGAGGTGGCAGCTCCAGGGATTGTTCTCTGTGACAGCGATCACAGCGCAATCGGTGCCCAAGCGTGGGCCCTCCTGTGACACGGGGGACTCATACTTGGGGGAAGAGCATGGACTTCAAGGCTTTTTTAGCAGGAGGAGAGCTGTGTGGCACAGGGGGGACAAGTGAGCTACCTCTCAGCAGCTGCCTCGGCACGGAGCTGACTGCTGCTGCAGCACCGCACAGCTCCACCTGCAGTCTCTTATGCCTCTAGGCTTAGAACAGTGGAGCAAGATACCTGCTGCATGACTGGACACAGACCTCAGCTTGGGAGATGCCTGTAGCCTAAATGTGGCTGACACCTTTCAGTCAGATGTGCTACACGTCAGCCCTACCCACTCATTGTAAAATATCCTGTAAATGCCCCTTCAGCCAACTTCAGCTCTCCCAGCCTGCTCCTGTGTGGAGGAGTGGAGGTTTTGCTGCAGCCTTGGGACTCTGTATCTCACAGCACAGCCATGACTGACGTGCCACCAGTTCACATCTCAGCAACCCTTCCCATTCCTGTGTTAGTGGCTGGTGTTGCCTCTTCTTCCTCGGGCTGCACCTGCTGTGCAGTCTTTGCTCTAATACCTTCTTGCACACAATTGCCTGGCAGCTGCCTGCAAGTCCATGTGTGCTTCTCACAGCCACCCAGTGGCACAGCTGGCAGGTCTGGCACAGATTGTTAGTGCCTCTCCAAAAGCACCCAGGAGTAGTAACTCATTAGCAAAAATTAGGTTTTGAAAATTAACTGCCAGGCTCTGCAGTACAGTAGAGATGTAAAGCCTCACTCACCAGCAGCAGCTTTTATTAGAATCATAGAACCTTAGAATGGGTTGGGTTGGAAGGCACCTTAAAAATCCAGTTCCAAACCCCTCTGCCATGGGCAGGGACACTTCCCACTAGACCAGGTTGATCAAGGCTTCATCCAGCCTCTGGGGAGGGAGCATCCACAGCCTCCCTGGGCAACCTGTTCCAGGGTCTCACCACCCTCACTGGAAAGAATTTCTTCCTAATCTCTAGTCTAAATCTCCCCCTTTCCAGCTTCGATCCATTCCCTCTTGGCCTGTCACAACAAGCCCTTGGAAAAAGTCCCTCCTCAACTTTCTTGTAGGCCCCCTTCAGGTGCTGGAAGGCTGCTCTAAGGTCTCCCTGGAGCCTTCTCTTCTCCAGGCTGAACATCATCAACTCTCTCAGCCTGTCCCCATAGCAGAGGTGCTTCAGCCCTCTGATCATTTTTGTGGACCTGCTCCAACAGTTTGATGTCCTTTTGGTGCTGGGACTGGGCACAATACTCCAGGTGGAGTCTCACCAGTGCAGAGCAGAGGGGAAGAATCACCTCCCAGGTCCTGCTGCTCTCACTGGTTTTGAAGCAGCCCAGCACGCAGCTGTCTTCTGGGTTGCCAGAGACCACCACCAGCTCCTGCTGAGTTTATCATGAAGTGACACCTCCAAGTCTTTCTCCTCAAGACTGCTCTTAGGCCACTCCCTGCCCAGCCTGTATTTGTGTTGTTAGCAGTGTCCTATTAACACAACCACACTAAAGCCAAATGATGCTAACATAGAATGATGTTGAAAGCATTGTAAGCAGCTTTAGAATAAAAAGCTTCCAAAGGTGCTGTAACTGCCCCCCAATCTGTTACACATCCAAGAAGCTCTGTTCCAGGGAAAAAATAACCCTGACAAACCAGATTATATGAAGACCTAGGAGGGCACTGCTGTGTTTACACTGTGTTATTATGATGGAGTTGTGTGCTTGTAAGCACTCATTAGTGCAGATGGATTTATAAAGGCACATTCCTGCTCCCCCTCACCTCTGAAAAACAAACCAAAACAAAACCCCTTTGTGGTACTGTACTAAAGGAGACACAGAGTTAATAGAAAGGTAAATGTCTGTGAAAAATGTCAAACTGTGCCAGAGGAACCATTACTTACATGCCACACTCCACACTAGGAAGATGAATCTATCCCCACCTCAGCATGGGCTTCTCACCATGACTGTGATGAAAATAAAACCAGCTGTGTGTATGTGTCTAGACAATACACCTACCACTCTCCCCTGTAAACAGAATATCTGGGGGGCATGGCCAGATGCTCTGCTTGCCACTGCTTCATCCTATATATGTTCTTCTGTTATGACTACCCTAAAGAAAAGCAGCTCATGCTCCACTTTTTATGAAAGGCTTGGGTATAATATTTTGCTGATGACACCAAGCTGTGTGGTGTGGTTGACATGCAGGAGGGAAGAGATGCCATCCAGGGGGACCTTGGGTGTGTTGCTTGATAAGAAGGTCAATGTGTGCTTGCAGCCCAAGAGGCAACTGTGTCCTGAGCTACATCCAAAGCAGCAGGTCGAGGGAGGTGATTTTTCCCCTCTGCTCTGCTCTGCTCTGGTGACCTTCAAGATCAAGTCCAACCATTACATTAATTAACTGCACCTCATTATCATTCACCATCACACTTTCCAGGAAGATAGAGTGAAGCAAGGGCATGGCCACATTCCAGGGCAGAGCACAGATGTGGTGTAACAGAGTGATTGGAACAGCCACCATCCAACTTTCATTCTATTTTTCCATTTAAATTCATGTTTAAGCACCAAGTTTTATGTCTAATTTAGGGAAGAATAAGAACAGCCCTAAACGGCTTATTACAAACCCACTGCTTTTGGTTCCTTATATTTTGAGTTGGGTCACATATTGGTGTTTTGATGTGTTTGATGCACCACTAGGAAAACAGTTCTCCAGTCCTCTCAATCCTCCTGTTCTTCAGGTTTCTCATTAGACATTAAGAACTCTCATTAAGACTCCAGACACTGATTGATTCTTGATATTCCATTAGTACAGAGGAGGTTAGTATAGAGAAAAGAAAAAGAAAACACCTCACAAAATGTGAGACTGCTAATAAAGCTAACAGCACGAACAGCCTCAATTCCTGCTATGCAGTGACAAATTGCCACTAGGTGGCAAGGCAACAATTCTCTTGGTCAAGGCAAGAAGCTGGCAGATAACATCTACCCATGAATTTAGTGCTGGTGTTTTCTTCTCCCTTGGACTTAAAGGTTTTAAAACTGTAGTGGAACTGATCCTGTCTTTGGCAAGGCCACCTGGTTGGTTTTTCAAACTGTATCTACTGGTGCACTTAACTCTGCCACTGGTAAGGGGTTCCAAAGAGAAATTAGAGGTAAAGCAAAAAGATAAGGGGACAGCAGTAGGGATTGTCTACCTGCACTTCAGCAAAACCTTCACCATTGTCTCTCCTAAGATCCTCACAGATCTCATTGTGAGGACCTTGTGGCTGTCTACAGCTGCCTGAAAGGAGGTTGTGGAGATGCTGCTGCTGGTCTCTTCTCACAGGTAAATAGTGATAGAACAAGAGGGAATGGCCTCAAGCTGCCACTGGATAGGTTTAGACTGGATATTAGGAATATTTTTTTTCCCAGCAAGAAATGGTCAGTGATTGGAATGAGCTGCCCATGGAGGTGGTGGAGGCACCAGTCCTGGATGTGTTTAGAAGTCATTTGGGTGTGATGCTTGAGGATATGGTTTAGGGTGAACCTTGTAGAGTAGGGATATGAGTTGGACTTGGTGGTGCTGAGGGGCTTTTCCAATCTGAATGTTTCTGTGATTCTGTGAGGTATGGCCTGGATGAGCAGCCAGTGAGGCACACTGAGCACTGGCCCAGAGAGCAGTGAGCTGTGGCACGAAGGCTAAGGAGACACCAGGACCTAGCATCACACCTCAGGAGCCAGCCCTGGGTCCAGTCCTTTCTTAATGAACCCCAGAAAGTCAACTTCCTGTTGTCCATTTAAGATGTTTTGAGACACTTTCCTAGAAACCTGAGTTTATAAAAGGCATTTGTCAGTTCTAAAAGCATTTCCTTTCATTTCTGTACAAGGAGCATACCCTAGGATTAAGTGGCAATGTTGTTTCCCACTCATTTCTTAGCTGGTGTTGATGGAAACAAAAGGACAGACTTCCAGTTAGTGCAAATTGGCACAGTCTTGGATTTTCTAGATGGAAATTTTGAATATCTAGAATAATTTCAGAAGAAGAATCTTTACATTTTCAACTCTGTAGTATTTTCCTCAACATATATTCCAGACTTTGTTTAAAAGAGAAGACAGGTATAAGCCTCACCAGAGACCTAAATTAGCTGTGACAATAATGTGTTTTGAACCCTGAATAGCTTATCTATTTCTATGCTCCTATATCATGTTCTCTGCTCAGAGCCAAGACACCAGCCATGCTGCAAGTGGATACTTGGTCACATGGAGGCACACCAAGCTCTCAAACACAGATGAAACAAGAACTGCTTCTTTCCAAGGTGGGAAAAGATGTGAGTGTTGTGGAAAGGCTGACACTTAGCAGCTGAGGAAACCAAGGTCTCTTCAATGAGCTCAGGTGTAAGGAGAGGGAGAGCTCCATGGAACAGGAAATGCTATTTCCTTTTTCATTTTGTTCATTGCAAGGTGACATTTAATTCCTGTCTCCAAGAGTAAAATATGAATGCCAGGACATAGTTCTCATAAATAAGCTCTTTCTGCAACTGCCATGCTTCTGACAGACTCATTTCTTTGAGCTATGTTTATTCCTCTTTCATACCTTTCTTAAACTAAATTGTTTCTATTTATGTGAACTAGTAGCTTTGGGTTTGTTATACAGCAGATGTAATCCAGATGTTATCCAGAATGGTTGAACTGGATGATCTTAAAGACCTTTTCCAACCAAAATGGTTCTTCTCTTCTCTTCTCTTCTCTTCTCTTCTCTTCTCTTCTCTTCTCTTCTCTTCTCTTCTCTTCTCTTCTCTTCTCTTCTCTTCTCTTCTCTTCTCTTCTCTTCTCTTCTCTTCTCTTCTCTTCTCTTCTCTTCTCTTCTCTTCTCTTCTCTTCTCTTCTCTTCTCTTCTCTTCTCTTCTCTTCTCTTCTCTTCTCTTCTCTTCTCTTCTCTTCTCTTCTCTTCTCTTCTCTTCTCTTCTCTTCTCTTCTCTTCTCTTCTCTTCTCTTCTCTTCTCTTCTCTTCTCTTCTCTTCTCTTCTCTTCTCTTCTCTTCTCTTCTCTTCTCTTCTCTTCTCTTCTCTTCTCTTCTCTTCTCTTCTCTTCTCTTCTCTTCTCTTCTCTTCTCTTCTCTTCTCTTCTCTTCTCTTCTCTTCTCTTCTCTTCTCTTCTCTTCTCTTCTCTTCTCTTCTCTTCTCTTCTCTTCTCTTCTCTTCTCTTCTCTTCTCTTCTCTTCTCTTCTCTTCTCTTCTCTTCTCTTCTCTTCTCTTCTCTTCTCTTCTCTTCTCTTCTCTTCTCTTCTCTTCTCTTCTCTTCTCTTCTCTTCTCTTCTCTTCTCTTCTCTTCTCTTCTCTTCTCTTCTCTTCTCTTCTCTTCTCTTCTCT
>VWYK01002942.1:0-10322 GCA_013399775.1 Semnornis frantzii | reverse complement strand
CTGCGTAAAGCAACATTGAGTGTCACAGATTTCCATGCAGAGCTCCATCCTCCCTTCCTAATGTTTCCTTACTACTTAGCATAAGACATCTGCAGAAGAGACAGGTAACAAGATTGTGTCATTCAGTGGTTCCAGGGTTGGTCTCAGAGTGGACTCAGGTGGTGGTACTCACAGGAGTTCATCCTCCTCTCCCATCCCATGGCACCAGATCTCCCTGCTGGCCTCTCTCACTTCAGAGATTCTGTGCTTCATAGAATCATAGAATCATAGAATGGTAAGCTTGGAAGGGACCTCAAGGATCATCTAGTGCCAACCCCCTGCCATAGGCAGGGACACCTCCCACTAGCACAGGTCACTCAAGGCCTCATCCAACCTGGCCTTGAACACCTCCAGGGAGGGAGCAGCCACAACCTCCCTGGGCAACCTGTGCCAGTGTCTCACCACCCTCACTGCAAACAACTTCCTCCTAACATCCAGTCTAAATCTCCCCTCTGCCAGTTTAAACCCATTGCCCCTTGTCCTGTCATTACAAGACTTTGTCAATAGTCCCTCCCAGCCTTCCTGTAGGAGGCTTCTGTGCTTCTGTGCTTCTTTCCTCTGAGAGTCCATTACCAATGATGGACATGACAGTCATGGCCTTTTAAAACCACAAAATATTGCTTATTTTATGCAGGAAGAAGAAAGCATGCACAGGAAAGGATTTTAAACCAAGAGCATGAATGTTGTTTTATTTTTGCTTGCTGTAAAGGTGGCCTGAGTCACTGCTTAACTTAGGCAGCCATAAGAACATTTTCAACTGATTGAATTTGTGTGTAATGGACTGGATGATCTTAGAGGTCATTTCCAAGCAAAACAATTCTGTGATTCTATGCTGGAAGCTGCACAAAGGGCAAACCAGATTCCAAAAACACTTCCTGAAAGTCTTTAAAACTCATAGACAAAAATTAAAACATAAAGCCTAAACCTGACTCTTTCTTTTCTGTAGGCATTTTGCCCTCCCCTATCTTACAGAGGTTTGATCCAGTTCCCACTACAGCTGAAATGACTGGAAACATTTAACTGAATGAAGCAGACAGAGGATTAGGACTTCATTCACAGTCATTCACACACTATCCAGTCACTGGAAATAATACATCTGCAGCTTCCACCTTGCTGGGAATTTAACCCATCGTTTCAAGGACATCCCAGGGAACCCAGAGCTCTAACATCTCACAGTGTATTTACCTCTGCACACTAATAGTTGGAGCTGCCAAGAGGATTTGATGCCATCCTGCCGAAAACCATCCACTTGTGGGTGAACTTTGCTGTTATCTGAAGTTCTGAGTACAGAACATTACAGCAAGCTCTTCAGCAAGGCAGCAGCTAGAGAGCACACTGTGCCTGGCCTTTCCTATAAACAACCTCTCAGCCTATTTTCAGCCACTCAGCTGTCAGGTCCCCAAACACTTTGTAAAGCATGTGAAAGCCTGGGTTGAACACTGCCAGTGGCAGCTTGGTTTCCCAGTCAGTACACAGAATAAATCTCTTCTGCAAGCGGAAAAAACTCTCTTAGGCCATGTAGCAAATACAGGAGCTGGGATCAGACAGAATCACAGGATCACAGAAACATCCAGGTTGGAAAAAACTCCCAGGATCACTAAGTCCCACTGTTAACCCTGCTCTACAAAGTTCACCCTTAAACCATACCTTCAAGCACCACATCCAAACGACTTTTAAACACATCCAGGGTTGGTGACTCCACCACCTCCCTGGGCAGCTCATTCCAATGCCTGAGCACTCTTGCTGGGAAAAAATGTTTCCTAATGACCAGTCTAAAGCTATCCAATGGCAGCTTGAGGCCATTCCTTCTTGTTCTATCACTGTTTACCTGGGAGAAGAGACCAGCAGCAGCCTCTCCACAACCTCTTTTCAGTAGACAGCCATAAGGTGTCCCCTCACCTCCTCTTCTTCAAACTAAACAGCCCACACACTTCTGCAAGAACTGGGAAATGCATCCTTTTGGCCATGCTGTAAGCAGTGTATCAGATATACAAATAATAAAAACAAAAACAAAAACTTTCTTAATGGAAAAAAAAATGGATGGCTAAGGGAATTGTGTTTCCAACAGCAGGCACAGTGCTCAGTGTTCTTCTGGAAAATATGCTTATTAAAATGGAAAGAGGAGGCTAGGACAGAACCAGACAGAATCCCTTTCCAAAGGCAGCTGTGGAAAAACTAATTCAGCTGGAGTGCTTATGGGGGAGTTGTCAGAGGCTATTTACATGAAGAAGAGCAATGCTTTTCTGGCTCTGGCCTGGACCTCCTTCAGCATTGCCTAGCATCTGGCACAGCCTGGTAACGTCTGTCTCACGCGACATAGCCAATGACATGCTGCTGCTTTTTTGGTCCCTTATCCAGATGATGAGTGACACATAAAATACCACCCACAGAATGATGGCAATAAACATGCTGACTCTGTGTCACTGTGAGAGATGCTCCTCAGGAGAATTAAAAGGTCACCTGCATAGCTCATGCCTTTGAAGTGTAACCTGCTATATATCAATGTAATGCCAGGAACTAAGGCATGACCTATATCCTGCAAGCTGATCAATACCAGTATGAACTGGATAATGCTGATGGGAGTTTAGATCACCTTAGCACAGACAGCAAAAACAGAGTAGCCAGAAAGGCACCCAGAAGCAGGGCAGATTGGTGAGGGGCACAGTCCTCGTCACAGCACTGGGGAAAGAAGCAGGAGAAAACCTTTGGATGGTCTGCATCTCTGCCTTTGTCTGGCCCCTTGAAAGGTTGGAAGGTACTTCTTGACCAGAGAGGGGAAAGTTAATGGAAAAGGCAGTGAATGGATGGGAACAACCTGATTTATGGGCAGCTGAAGGTGGTGAGTTAGGACTCCCTCAGGCAGGAGCCTTTAGTCTCTACAGTATTTAAATAACACACTTGGGAAACTGCAAGCTGCAGGTTGTAGCCTTGTTTTCTTTGGCTGTCCTAACTTTAACTGGAGTTCAATAGAGCCAATTTTTCAATTTCAGACCATTAGAGAGAAGAAGAAAAGGAGGTGGTAATTTTTTTGTCTTGACTACCTCATGATCTTTTCAGCACATAAAGGTCACCTACAGCAGATATCAGTAATCACACTCTTTACAGTTTCCCTAAAGTTCATCATTTCACTGAACCACTTCACAGGTTACTAAACCAAACCAAATTACTGCTCAGCAAGAGTGAATTGGTGCCTTTCCTATATAATTTTATGTGTTCCCTCTAGGTCTTCCCTGCTCCAAGGCATTCAAGCATTTGGCATAAGGCTTGAAACCTGAACTGACTGTAAAGGGCTAGAATTATCTGAATGTTTCAAAAAGCACAATTTGAGAGAAATTTCCCCAGGAGTGGTTAAACAAGACACACACATCCTTTCTTATTTGAAAGAGAAAATTCTGGGTGTCAAAAAAAGCTGGGAGGGATCTCTTTGAGTGACTTGAGGTGGAAATTCATCCCACATTTTCAAAGGCACAGTTAAATGCTCAGAGGGCTGCAGCGACTCTGCTGTGAGGACAGGCTGAGTGAGTTGGGGCTCTGCAGCCTGGAGAAGAGAAGGCTTCCAGGAGACCTTGGAGTGGCCTTCCAGGAGTAAGGAGGCCTACAGGAGGGCTGGGGAGGGACTATTGACAAGGTCTTGCAATGACAGGATTTAAACTGGCAGAGGGGAGATTGAAACTGGATATTAGGAAGAAGTTCTTTGCAGTGAGGGTGGTGAGACACTGGCACAGGTTGCTCAGGGAGGTTGTGGAGCACAGAATCACAGAATGGTACTGAGCTGCTATGAAGCCAGCTGAGGCTGGAGAAGCACTTTTCTTTTTTTTTTTTTTGTCTAGTTGTAGACTTCAGATCAGTGGCAGCCCACATGGAGAGCTCAGCTCTATCTCCTCTGCCATGGTGTACTTGGCCAAAGAGCACCATTCACCATTCTCCTAGACTGTGAGCAGCCTCCTGGATTCACCATGCTGCAGTGACATGGGTAGCAAAGGCAGGGAATGAGGAAGAGGCTGTCTGCTGCTGAGGGCTGCCGGGTTGCTATGTGCATCCTGGTGTTTATAGCTCCAAGCAGCTGCTGGCTGCCCACAGCTTCGGCTCCACGGCAGGCGTGAGGAGACTGTGCAAGTGCCAGAGCAGCTGTAGGACCTTTCCCCCACTGAACTGTTGGCAGGGATGGGCATGCCAGCTTGTTTGTGTGCTGCTCTGCCACCTTTCACCTACTTTGCCTATTTTGGCTGTGCTGGGAGCCCTCGGCAGCTCAACAGTGGCTGCAGCCTCGAGTGACAGAAAGATGAGAAGGAGGAGATATGACCTTTGTTTGCTATTTTTTTCCCCCATGGAAAGGGTTGCATAAATATTTTGAACACAAACGTGTCAGTAGATTAAAGAATCAAACCAACTGCACAAATGCAGACCTATCTGCAGGTGGAGGGTGAGGACTTTGCCCCTGGTGCTGCTGGAAATGTCACTAAGTGCTGCCAGTCCAGCATATGCCCTGCAGTCATCAGGCTATTCCTTCCACTCATGTTCAAAACTTCCTAGGGCCACGATTAATTCCACCCTGAGCTACTGCTCCTGCCTTTCAAAAACCAAATTACATCTTGCTCTTGTCCCTAGCAGAAAATGTCAGCCTGGTTTCTCAAGGCAAAAAAATTTCAGTCCCGTTGCCTCTTCACCTGCTTGCCAAACCACCCCTCCTAACCATTTCAACCAAATCTGAATAGATAATCACTTCCTGCAAACTTGTTACAAACTGGGAGATGGTTTAGGGATGAGAGATTCACCTTTTGGCCCACATTGAGGCAAAGGATGAGGAAACTCATCCAAGACTTACCCTACTAGAGAGCAGTAACCCCACCAGTTGTCATCACATGTATTTTGACTGGTCAGGAGAGGGCATCCCCCTCAGCACAGTATATTGTGTCTCCAACCCTGGTTGGCAGCTGGGTTAGGAAGAAAAGGATTACATTTGTGTCCCCATGGAAAAACAGGTAAGGTAAAATGATCCAAGACATCAGCAACACAGCCAGTTACCACCCATGCTGGCCAGCCAGGAACACGGCTCTGACCTGGGTACAGCACATTGTGTCTCTGGCAGCAGGGAGGACATGAGGACAGAAGGAACACTGAGGAGGGAGGGAGGCAGCTGATCCTGATGGATAGCAATTAGGAGACAAATGGACACCAGGTTGCTTCATTCATTCCACTCCTCTGGACCCAGCAGCTGTGCAAAAGCCAGAAGGTTAGGGCAGCTCTGTTTTCTTAAGGATGGTCAGCAAAACATGACTGTGACTGAGCAGCTGAAAGCTTTCTAAGTGCCTCTTCAAAAGGGCAGCTCACAAGAGGGAAGTTAACGCAGCAGAAGTGAGGCCCAGCCTGATGAACGCTGCAGTTCAGAACCTCACACTGTCCTTCAAAGTGCTGTTCTCTGACACCTGCACTCCTGTCACATGTACTGGGGCTTCAGAAGGAGGGGGGAAATGGTGCTTTGAGAGAGGAAATAAAGTGAGAACAAACAATGCTGCAGTCAGGACAGATTGCACAGTTATTTGAAGTGGGTTTGGGTTTTACAGTCTGGTTTTCTTCACGTGCAGCTTGGCTGACAGTGAATTTTAGTATGTTGTTACCTCTGTGCCTAGACCTTAGTTGGCTTCCCAATATTCAAGACATATTTAACAATTACTGCCTAGCCCATATGTTTACAGGAATGGAAAGATAGACTCTTCAGAACCTGCTGTAATATAGAACCTATTATCTTAGGAACAAGTTCTGCACCATGAGGATGGTGGAACACTGCAACAGGTTACCCAGGGAGGTGGTTGTGGTCCCATCCCTGGAGATATTCAAGGTGAGGCTCGACAGGGCTTTGGGCATCCTGATCTAGTTGAAGATGTCCCTGCTGACTGCAGAGGAGGCTGGACCAGATGAGCCTTAGATGTCCCTTGCAACCCAGAGCATTCTATGATTCTACGATACAAAGAGCAAGGAGCAAATTTGCATTAGGTAGACAACGTGCTTCTTCCAGGAGCTCATTGCAGTAGCAAAATTCTGTTAGCTGCTGCTTTGCTGATGCATAAAATCCTTGCAGAAGTTTGTTTTCCTTTGAAAAGCATCCAGGTTTGGAGTTGCTGGAACCTTGCCCTTTGAATAATTGGGGAAGGCAACGTGCTTCCTATATTTCCTGCAACAACAACTGTGCTGTTTGTTCAGAGCTAAACTAAATATGCAGGGGGTTTATTCATCCCTTACTGCATACAGCTACCAGGAAAACTATGAGGAGACAAGCTGCTGCAAAGAAAAGGAATGTAAACAACAGGAATTGCTCCTAGCAGGATTTTGCCCCCAGACATAGCAGTGTCTACAATATGCCTACTCACAAAGGGGATTCAGGTTACTCGTATTAAAGCAGGGTTGGCACAACAGCAGATTAAAGTGTCTCAACAGGAGCAGAAAAACAGTGACTTTATAGACTAGAATAATGGCCCAGTGCAGAAGACTTTCTTGAGGGCCATGAAAATGATCAGGGAACGCCTCTGCTACAAAGACAGGCTGAGGGAGCTAGGGTTGTTTGGCCTGGAACAAAGGAGGCTCCAGGGTGACCTAATAGCAGCCTTCAGTACCTGAAGGGGACTGCAAGCAGGCTGCAGAGGGACTGTTTGCAAAGGCCTGCAGGGACAGGATGAGAGCAATGGTTTGAAATTAGAGCAGAAAAGATTGAGCTTGGATGCAAGGAACAAATTCTGCATCAGGAGGGTACTGGAACACTGCAACAGGTTGCCCAGGGAGGTGGTTGTGGCCTCATCCCTGGAGATATTCAAGCTGAGGCTTGACAGGGATCTGGGCAACCTGATGTAGTTGAGGATGTCCCTGCTGACTGCAGAGGAGGTTGGACCAGATGAGCTTTAGATGTCCCTTGCAACCCAGACCATTCTATGATTCTGATTCTACAATTCAGATTCTCAGACAAGCTTTAGATGTCCCTTGTAACCCAGACCATTCTATGATTCTACGATTCTACAATTCAGATTCTCAGACAAGCTTTAGATGTCCCTTGTAACCCAGACCATTCTATGATTCTATGATTCTATGATTCTATGACTCTGATTCTACGATTCAGATTTTGTTCTAAAGTGTTCATCTTGAGATTCTTGTTTGCCATTGATTAATGGCTTCAGGGAGAAGATAAAACAATCCTAAAGCTATCCTTCATATACTCCAGAATTTAAATATTAAATTAAATTTAAATAAATTAAATACATTTACATGGTATTTTTACTTCTGTGAGTCATCTGCAACCTGCAGGCAAAGTTAAAACCTGTTGAAAACGAACTCCAATATCTATTGCAAATGTTTAACTTCCAGTAAATGCAGGGGGAAAAAAATCAAAATGCTTCCATTTGTTATTATTAGATGTCTTCGTTTTGCTTCATTTCACATTTCATATGCCAGTACTCAATCGCTGGGGTAAAAGATAATATACCCAATGGAACAATAACAAAGCAACTCTCACAATAAAATAATAAAGTGGGGAACAATAAAATAATAAAGCAGAAAGTGCAATGGGGAGTCGATTGGTAAGCAGGGATAACAGGTATTGTGACACTAGGAAGAACACAAATCAGATTTTGGTTAAAAACAATCTAATGATAAGTTCAAAGTTTTCTTTTTTGCCTTTTAAACTAAGTGTATGTATTTCTAGTTAGAAATGTATCTTTCCTTCCATGAAAAAGAAACCCAACTAGCTATTTCTTTGTGTGTAGAAGTATAGGTATCTAAAAACCGGACTACATTGTTTTGTAGCATTGTTTTATTGCCACCTGCTTCTGCTGTTTCTGACCAAGATTTAGGATGCCAGAAGTCCTTCTTCAATGCATTATGCAAAGCCTGCCTTTAGAGTCAAGTGGTCTGGGTGTCTTGGAGAATAGCCAAGATCACAGCTCCCTTTCCAGCAAAGAGCAGAGGTGTGCAGGCTTTTCCCAACTCATCTGTGACCCTGAAAGATGAGCTGAGCAAGAGAGCTGTTGTCTGCCACCTCTTAGGTCAGGTCTGCAGAGAGTAAATAAAGGTCACATGGTGATTTGGGTCCAGTGCGTCACCAAAGCAGCTGTCTTCAGATATTTGGCCACTATTCATCTAGGTTACAGTGGTGACCTGCAAGTCAAGCACTCTGAACCCTGTGGCTAGGACCTAATTTTGCTCCCTTTATTCTCTGTGACCTCCATAAGGATCATCCCCTGTACTTAGTGCAAATAGAGTTCCCCCCCAAAGAGTCTCCCCTTTGGTTACAACTTTGGCCAGGCACTGGAACTTGCTACCCAGCGCAGGGGTGGAGTCGCTGTCCCTCAAGGTGTCCAAGAAACCGAGTGGACACGCCACTCGGGGGAAGGTTTAGTGGCCATGGTGGCGTTGGGTTGATGGTGCCTTGCTGACCGGAGAGGTCTTTCCCAAGCTTAATGCCTCTATGGTTTAACCTACAGCGCGCCCCTCTGCGCTGCCAACCGCCGCCGCCCTCACCCTGGCCGGCACCCAGGCCAGCTCCCCGCGGCCCGGCGGATCCCGCTCCGCCATTGGCTGCCTCTAGCCGACCAGACCCCCCAGCGCAGCCAATGAGGGGCGGAGGAGCGCCGCTCGCCCGGGCCCGGCAGNAGCCCGGCCTTCCTGTCGCTCCCCCCGCGGGCTGGCAACCCGCCAGCTGCCCTCGGGACCGTGGGGGCCGGGGGGAGCCCCGCCGACGCCTGTCACAGGGGGAACGTTCCGTTAAGGGCAGCGAGGCGTGGCCTGGCCGAGCCCGCCCCGCGGGGGCTGTAAATAGAGGCGGCACGTTCCGCCGCTCGCCACAGCCAGGGGACAGCTCGAGTCTCGCCGCCACTCGCCCGACTACCCACGGGACAGCCAGCGGCCCGCCCGCTTATCTGCCTGCCACCCGCCCCTGCCAGGGGACAGCCCGAGTCCCGCTGCCACTCGCCCGACTGCCCACCGGATAGCCAGCGGCCCGCCCGCTTACCTGCCTGCCACCCGCCCAGCCACAGGCTGTTACCTGCCTCCCGCACACCCACCGACCGACTGACGCCCCGGGAGCGATGAAGGCCGCCCGGATAGCCCTGCGCACCGCCGCGCCCCTGGTCGGGGGCAGTGGGAGCAGCGCCAGCAGCGGTTTCCCCACCGTTTTGGAGCAGTTTGCCCGCTTTTCCCCCTCCCCTCTCTCCATCAAGCAGTTGCTGGACTTCGGTGAGAGGCGGGACGAGCAGGGGTGGGACGGGGCGGGAGTCTGGTCGGCGGGGGTCTGCGGCTCGGAGGCTCCCCCGGCTGAGGGGCGAACCCCAGGAACTGCGACGGGAGGGGGCTGCAGGAGCCAGCGAACCTCCCCGTGGGGAGGTCCGGGCTCTGCCTGTGCCGAAGGAGCCGCCGCCCCCCGTCCGACTCCCCAGCGGCGAGGAGTAAGAGGAGCAGCGGGGCTGAGCCGGCCCCGGGGGTGACAGCGCCGTGGGGAGGTCGCCTTGGTAGCCCGAGGCACCCACCGGGGTAGCTGGCGGGCGATAGTGGTCTGTGAGTGCCTCATTTACAGCTGGAGATAGGCTAGGGCTGGTGGCGGTGGTAGTGGGGATGGGAAGGCTAAGGGTTAAATCAGCCCAGAGGTGTTTTCGTGTTGTGCCGTGCTCATTATCAGGGAGGAGTCCTGAGCCTTGTGCAGGAGTGAACGAGCTGTACCCAGGTCCGATTACTGCTCGGGCAGCTGTAAAGCTCCGCTCACATGCCATTTCCAGAGCCCGTGTTTACAAAGGCTTCTTCCAGCGGATTACAAACAAATCCCGTGTCTAAAACGGGAAATGTACAAGCGTGCCTCCCAGGAACGTGCTGTCTGGCTGTCATGTAAACAACATGCAGCACAAACAGAGAATCATAGGTTGGAAAACACCTCTAAGGTCATCGAATCCAGCTGTCACCCCAGCACCACCATGCCCACTAACCCGTGCCCCGAAGTGCCATGTTAGCAGGTGTTTTGAACACCTCCAGGGATGGTGACTCCACCACTTGCCCTGGGCAGCCTGTTCCAAAGCTCGCCCACTCTTTCGGTATGCTTAGGAGAACTGGCAAGTAATAACGGGATGCTGGCTAAGCATTGTGGCCTGGTGGCCAAGAAGGCCAATGGGATCCTGGGGTGTATTAGGAAGAGTCAAGGGAGTCCCCTCCAGATCAAGGGAGGTTCTCCTCCCCCTCTACTCTGCCCTGATGAGACCTTGAGTACTGCCCTTAGTTTTGGCCTCCCCTGTTTAAGAGGGACAGCGATCTGC
>VWYK01002939.1:2105-13318 GCA_013399775.1 Semnornis frantzii | reverse complement strand
AAGCAGATATATACACAACATACCTGAGCCTTTGCAGATGTATACAGAAATATGCAAGTTAAAGGTAATACAGAAACACAATTCCCCTCCCAGAAATCAGTCCCCAGGAGGAGCTCCCAACCACTTTCTTTCCACCCCTCTACCTTATCCCAGGGTCTGTCTTATGTGCAAGGTGAGTTTGGAGGATCAGCAAGGGGGATTAGAAGCAGAATGATTAGTTGAGTTAACAGCAGAAGCCCAGAAGACACAGCAGCTCCCAGAGAGAGACTCTCTGTGTTATCTATGTTTGTGTCCTTGTTTTTATACATCTCAGCAAGCCTATGAGTGAAGTAGACATCACCATCATAAAAATATTCCAATTAGCCTCAAATCAGCACTCCCATTGCAGAGGGTGCAAACAGTTTCTAGGCCCCAGCAGTATTTGCTCCCTGCATGCTTTCCTCAGAGGTGTCTGTGGCCAGCCGGTAGCCTGATGAAGTAACAATGTGAGAAGTATGAGGACTTCCAGGCAGCAAAGGCAACAAATGGATATGTAGGAGGACCAGGAGTGCTTTCCCTGGTCCAACACTCCCAACAACTTCCTAGAAAGGATCACCACATACCTGCTGATCCAGAGGTTTGCTGCACAGCCACAAGGATCAATGTCCACTGATTTTCATTACCTTAGTTCACTAAACACAAAAGAGCATCAATCCAGCAGGAGACACACAGGTCTGGCTTTAAGAGGGGGCAGGGATCTTCTCTTGCAAAGAGTCTGGTAATTAACAAAAGACACCTTCTGTTATTCAATTTTAATCCACAGCCTCCACACATCTAACAGTCAGAGCACCCTTAATCTAGTTGTTGTCCTGAAATCTAGGACACAGAAGCTAATGACTGGTACTAGCAGCCCTTTCAACAGTCCTCTTAGGGACAAGAATGAAAAGAGGAGGCTTTGAAGCCGTGCCTTGGTCACCAGAAGAAGCATTTCACATAGCTTCTTCTAAATGTAAGTTCAAATTTCTTACTCTTGGAAGCCTCTCAGTATTGCACCTTCTGACTCCACTGCTCACACCACTCAGAAAATGGTAATTTCAGATTAAACTGAAGAACAAACACCAGTAGGACTAGTTCTATACTATTTAAAGCAACTTGAACATTTGACCTACATTCAAACTATTTGACTACAACCATTTTGAGAGGCATTCCATGGCTGTTTTCCATACTGTACAAGGTCTTTCTTCACCTTTGCTTTAGCTCTCTGAACAGCAAATTTTCCCTGACAGGACTTCTGTTTCGGGTCTCAATCAAGAAGCCAGCAACACATACTGCAACGTAACTCAACACTCTGCACTCGAAAATACCTCTTACAAACAGTGCCTGATAAGCCATGGGAAAAGCAAGGCTCAACATTACAGATATCTTCAGATGCAACTGCCACCTTCAGTGAGCTTTTCATATAGCAAGATTTCACCTGTGGTCTGTTTTTAGCAGAGATCAAGGAGTTCCCAGGATTTAAGGGAACCCTTAAGCAATCATTATGCTAGTGCTGCTCTTGACTTCCTTGAGAATTACTTAACTGCTACCACCTGGCCTAGACTTTCTAATCCCACAGGCAGCTGTGGTCTTTCCTTGTGCCCATCTGTGAGTAAATTTAACTCTTTCCAGCCCTCAGAGAAGACAACTGAGAAGGATAAACACCTTCTATGAAGAGGAACACTCTTTGTTAGGTCTGTAAAATGTTAGCCCCAAGAGCAGCTGTCCCCATTCCTAAAAAGCTGGCTACAAAACAACATCCAGGACGTTTGAGGATCCTTTAGAGCTACTCCTCTTGGTCACAGTATTAGAAGCCTGCTCTGTAGCTGAGGAGAAAGGGTGTGCAAGGTTTCCTCAGGAACCTAGTCTAAGGTAGTATGATTGTGTTGCACAGGACCTTGATCTTTTCTTCTCATCCTTTTATATCCTTTTATGGGCTCTTTGTGAAATCTCTATCAAATTACATTCAAAAATCTAAAGCTCCTTTTGCAGCAACTCCAGTTTCAAGAAGAATGACCAATAATAGTGAGCCCTCTAGGGCAAAGACTGTAGCATTCATCTCTTGTGAGACTAAGAAAATCCACATAGAAGGATGTGCTCCTTAAGCACAGCGAGCACATTATTGCAGCATGCACTGTGCAATGTAGCAAAGAATTCAAGTTGTAAATGTACAAAAAAAAACCCAGGAATTTGTACTTTGCTGCCCACAGAACTGTGGCAGAACAATGAAGATATGTAGGATTTACTTGTGATCTTACTACCCTCTCTACAGAATTAAAGGAGTAAATGCAGGTCTCATACAAGCCACCAAGATAGATGCTTTCTTGAACTCCACACTCTTTAGCTGACCTGCTCGAGTTTCTATGTGCCATTAGCTGTTTTTACTTACCTGCTCTTCTGAAAAGATGAAAATAGAGATGGTGCCCCAGTGAGCCTGATGCACATCCACTCTATGTCCACCTTTGTGGTCTCTTATTAATGTCACTCAAACACCAGGGCTATGGAATTAATGTGTTGGAATCAGATATTCCTGCTGAAGAGCAAGCAGAAGTGAGAGTGTCTGAGAGGTGTGGATTAATTTCTGCAGTGTTTTTTTTGTCCCTATAATCCAAAGAGCATCTCCAGAATAATAAAGTCAGTAAAGCAGTATCTACTTTCCTGCATTAGGGAACTGAGCTCTCATTTTCACCAACTAAACCATGCACTGAGCCAAAGCCTGGCCTGAATTAGCCTGCAATACACCAACTCATTACCCTCTTGCAACAGGCATTCACTAGGGTGATTCTTACACACACACACCCCCCACATTTTTCTTTGTTATTACTTACAATACCACAATTTATATAGACCATATCAGATTACATATTACTTACTATAATCACATATTTTCCCTACTTGGTTGTATGTCAGCACAGGCAGGATGTAGGAATGGCTACAAAATGCAAAGAGTAAATTTATTTTTATTACCTCATCAGCTGAAGGATCCCTGAAGAGAGGCACAGGAGCAGGGATGCAAGGCAGCACTGAGCTTGGTCCACAATAGATCACCAAACCTGCTGTTTTCACTCTGCGATTAATATGATATTTGTATTTTCTATACCCCAGCTGATGGTCACTTGAGTGCACTTATAATACTCCTCACCAGTCTTCCATTATTATCCCATATTCCACTCCCTTGATAAGGCACCACTTCTACTGGGGCTGGCAAAGCTGGAGGTGCCCATACGGGCTCGTGGGGTGTATGGATGCCTAAGTTACAGAGGCATATAATAAACACATGTAGAAAGAGGAATAAACACATCCCTGCAGTAATGGTTTTAATCACCCACCCATCCTGTCAGGGAATTGAACCACTCCAGCTAGCCAGGAACCACTGGTGGATTTTTTTCCATTGGATGCGTTAATTTCAGGGGTTGTTGGATGTGGAATGTCCTCTGCACTAGCTGATTCAGTGGTTCTGTTGAGACAACACACACCTGCAAAACTGGTGCAGCTTTTGTGCTGCCAAAGAAGGAGATAGTCCATTGCTAGTCCATTTTGTAATGTTCCTTGGCATGCAGCCATTACCTACTCATTAAAAAAAAAAAAAAAACAGCAAGAGGAACATTAATATCAAAAGCACTTAGCAGAGTCTAATCCTGTTATGCAGCCACTGGGGTGGGCACACCAGTGAAACTCCTTGTTCAAAAGACCTGCAGCTGTTACTCCTCTCTCAACACAAACGGCTGTTGAGTTAGTTACAGTAGAGGGAAACCGAATCCAAGCATTTGCATGTTGATCTCATGGCATCTTATCCAGGGCCTGTGCTTGTAGTACAAGGCTAGGAAGCACTAGAAGCCAACCTGTGATAAGGGAGGAGACCAGAAGCATCACCTCCTACCAGTAATTCATGTACTGTTACTCCATCTCCTTCAGCTGTCACTCTGATAGTAATTGTGTGGGTTAATTGCCCATAAAGATCTGACAGTTATGGCTTGTGCTTCAGAGAAGACTGATAGGGGATTTCATAAATGTCTATAAATGTCTGAGGGCTGGGTGTCGGGGGGGGGGACGACGACGGACGGGACAGGTTCTTCTCATTTGCTCCCTGTGATAGGACAAGAAGCAATGGATGTAAGCTGCAGCACAGAAGGTTCCACCTCAACGCAAGGAGGAACTTCTTTACTGTAAGGGTCACAGAGCACTGGAAAAGGCTCCCCAGAGAAGTTGTGGAGTCTCCTTCCCTGGAGACTTTCAAGGTCCATCTGGATGTGGTCCTGTGTGACCTGAGCTAGATTGTATGGTCCTGCTCTGGCAGGGGGATTGGACTCGATCTCTTTGGGTCTCTTCCAACCCCTGACAACCTGTGATGCCTTAGAACCAAATCCTACATGTTCTTTCTGATTTTTCAGCCGGGTCACCTGCCACAGACCCCAGGAGACTGTATCATCTAAAATTGTTACTTCTAATTCCAAGGGATGTCCTTGCCTAGGAGAGTAACATTGGCATACTCGATGAAAACATTTCTGCAGGCACCGAACGCTTCGTGTATGGTTCACCGCCGGCAACTTCCTTGCTAGTGAGCGCCTGCAGAGGGCGCATGAGTACCACCAGATGGACGTTCTCCAGCACCCTGGAAGTCCCGAGAAGGGCTGTGGCTGTTTGACTGTGCTTCGTCCAGCAAGTCACTGGATTGTTTCGTATTCCTCTAATCTGTCCATTCCGAACTACTCCCCAAAACTGTGTTTTCTTTGGATTAATATCCCAGCCTCGGTCCTTTAAATGTGCTTTCAGCAATTTGAAGGCTGCTTCAGCTTCTCGGTGCGACTCTGCCCTAGTGCTACAGTAGCTGCTATCGTTTGGTGGGAAAGGGGGGAACTGTGTTTGTATCCCTGAGGCAATACTGAGGAAAGCACGTTGCTTTTGTTGCCAGGTAAGGACAAACTGGTTTTGGCTTTCTGAAGCAATGGCTAGCAAAAAAGGAAGCATTAGCAGGATCTGTCACCACATTCCAGGGTTGTAAATTCTTGTGCGCTGGTTTGAGACTAATGAGCACGTTTTAATGAGAGAAATTAGATTATTGGCTGTAAAAAGAAAACATAGTGATGTCTGTATTACCCATTCGTTCTGCTGGGACATGCAAAAACAAGGGCACAAACAAAGATAAGAGAGTCTCTGCCTGACTGTTGCTGTATTAACACTTCTGCCTGATCCTGCACATTTCCCAACTAAGCATTCTGCTTCTAACACCCCTTGGTGACCTTTCCAGTTCATGGTGCACATAAGAGAGATTCTGAGATAAGGGATAGGGTGGGAAAAAGGTGGTGGGGTGGTTGGGAGCCCCTCCTGAGCACTCTGACTGCTGAGAGGGGTCTTGTATTTCTGTATTACTTTTAACGTGCATATAACTGTATATAGTTCTAAATATTTGTAATATATTGCATATATATGCTTGTAAAATGTGCTAAGCTGTGAATATGAAGCTTCGTTCCTTAACTTCCAGCTGGCTGAGTTTAGTCTGGGTGAATCCTTGGGGGGGGGGAGGGTTATGACACTCAGAACCACTTCATCTTGTTAATTTTTTTCTGCAAGAGTAACCATGCCTGGTACTGTAACTGCAAATATAGAGGGTGACTTTATTCAGTTCTCTATAAAAACTACAGGCATTCACCAAATGGCATCTGATTTTAGAACAGGCCAAATAGGATTATTAAGAGCAGTCATGGTTTCCTTAATGATTCCCACTCACTGAAGTGTCTAAATGGTTTGAGCAATTTCCACCTCCCTCCCCAGAAGGTGATATGACCACTATTACCACATTGGCAGGCACAGGTGGAACAGGACCCCACTTTGTAAAATCCATGCAAGACAGTTAAAGATCAAACAGTAAATCCTGCTTCTGAAGTCTTGCAGAAGCAGCAACCATTTAAAGTTTCAACCAGTATTCTTGCCAACACATCAATACTCAAAATACGTTCAGCAGTTAACATCGTTGTGGTAAAGGGAGTGGCATTTCCTATCACTAAGTTAACCTTAGCTCTGATGGCAAGGATTGGATTTACCCCTTATCCACAGACCTGTGATGTGGTGTCTTTACTGTTAATATCACTAAGTAACTTCAGCTCCAGTATCCACCAGAGCTAACACATCCCCCCAGACCATTAACTTCATAGTTAAAGGAACAAAGATGTGTTGGTTTCCCTTAAGGGTAAAAGGCTACAGTGGTGGCAGTTTTGGGGGACCTGCCAAACCTTCATTTCTGCTTTCCCTGCCTGTCCCTTTGTTTATTAGCAATATGTGCTACCAGTCAGCCTACAGTACCTTGCAGCCCACGGCACTGCTCAACTCGTGTAGGAGTAACTTCTTGCACGAGTGCCTTTGCATTTTGTAAAGTCCAAACTTCCTTTACCAGTTCTCTCCTTTTACTCCATAATGCTACAACTTTATGATCAAGAGCTGTAGGACCAGTAACCAGTAACTATCCCAATCTGCACATTAACCTGTGAGAAGCCTGTGATGCTGCTTTCCATGGCAACCCATCACAGCCACTTCAGCTGCCTGGGATGTAACCATCACCCTGTCATCTATTTCAGGCCATGCTTCTGCTGAAGCCAGGAAAGTAGCCACAGGGGTCCAGTGCTGTGTACTGAACCAGGGCTGGAGCACCTCTCCTATGGAGATAGACTAAGAGAGTTGTGGTTATTCAGTCTGGAGAAGAGAAGGCTCTGAGGAGAGCTTATTTGGGACTTCAGTGTCTGAAGGGTGCCTACAACAAAGCTGCTGAGGGACTGTTTAGGATGTCAGGTAGTGACAGGAGTAGGGGGAATGGAGCAAATCTAGAGGTATGTAAATTCAGATTGGATGTTCGGAGGAACTTCTTCACCATGATAGTGGTGAGACACTGGAACAGGTTGTCCAGGGAGGTGACGGAAGCCTCATTCCTGGAACTCTGCAAGGCCAGGCTGAATGAAGCTTTGAGCAATCTGATCTAGTGTGAGGTGTCCCTGACCATGGCATGGTGGGGTTGGAACTGGATGATCTTTGAGGTCCCTTCCAGCCCTGACAATTCTGTAATTCTGTACGGGCCCACCCCAGAATACAGGGAGTCACTGTCACTACCTCCCCAGTCCCCAGCTTTTCTGCCAGCAAAGGTAAGGTTGTTCCTGAATCCAGCTGACTACACCAAAACACGTGAGTCAGCACAGGCAGGATGCAGGAACAACTGCAAAACCACACATGAAATGCAAAGAATAAACTAATTTTTGTTACCTCACTCACTAACTGGATCCCTGAAGCAAAAGCCAGGCAGAAGCACAGAAGTGGGAACACAGGCTCAGCTCTTCCTAGAGGATTGATGGAGCTGCTGGTTTTGCCTGTGTTTCAGGCACTGATGTAGGCATAGTTTACCTCTGTGCTTTGATCTTTCCCACAGCAGGGCAAGATTCTCAAGCATGGCTGATAGGATGCTTCTAAGTCTATCACATTCCTATGTTATTATCTAAACACAGATGTTCTACTTGTCAAGCACACAAGGCCAAACAACAATTAGTTTGATATATGTGTTTGTCTAACACCCCAGCTGCAAGTCACTTGAGGCTGTTTATAATCCTCCACCCCAGTCTTCCGTTATTAGCCCACACTGGTTGCACATATTTCACAATAAAATCACCGTGCCACAGGAGCTGGGGATGAAAGGCAAAAAAACCTGAGCATGTTGCAAATATGAAGGAAACAAAGTGGATTCCAGAATCTTCTCAGACTGCTTGAAAAGTGCAGTTGAAGACTAGCAAGTAAAAACCTAGATCTGTCGTTTTCAGTGTTCCCTGTTGGGCACTACTTGACGGAATTCTGCTTTCCCAGGTAGCATCCTTCAGGACACCCCTTTCTTGAGAAATGCAAACTAAGGCATGTGGCCACTTACCTCAGCACTTTGCTCACTGGTAAAGTGTTTCATAGCTGCTGCCTTTTGTTTCAGGGCCACTGCTCTTCACAGATACTTAGAAAACCCAAACACTGCAGGTGAAGTAGAACAGTCTGTGGGCAACAGCCTTGCAAAGCGCAGGCTAAGAGGATGCAGGAGAGGCTCTCACACTGTTGGCAGAAACTGCAACTGGATGTTGGGCTCTGAAAGCAGACACATTTCCCACCACGCACACACTGGACACCTATCCATGCTCTTACTGCTGAAGTGGTGTCACTGCTCTCTGTGGCTGTTTGCAGTCCTTCCATGGGTGTGAAGACAAGATGGCATGGATAAAGACGCAGTTTGGGGGAGCTGTGAAACAGGATGGCGAGTGAGAGCTTGGGGCTTATGGTCAGTCTCTGGAATTCTTCTGGAAGAGAATGACAAGCAGGCACCTGGGACTGTGATTAAGGAAAGCAGGCATGCTAAGAGGAGAGACAGACAAAGGTTAGCAGATTATGTTAGAAGAGGTGAGAGAAATGTAAGCTGCAGGAAGCTCTCCTCTGAATACACAATCTAGCAAACTAAAAGGTTTCAGCTGTGTCTAGTAACTGAAGAAGAACCAGCAAAGAGCCCCTCTGCTGCCACGTGGCAGACTGGCATGGAAGCAGAAGCTGCTGTCACTGATGTCATTTTCTCAGCTAGATGAGCTTTAGGAGTCCATAGTCTACAAACTAGGGCATAAAGGACAATCAAGTTTAGACTCCCTTCGTATTTACTATTTTTGGCAGGCTTTTTAGAATATGTACCAGTATCACTTGGAAGATACACCAGTATTTAAACAAAATGGGAAAGCTCTTTAGTTTGAGGGTGCTGGGGCAACGGATCAGACTGCCCAGAGAGATCGTGGCATCTTCCCAAGAGATTTTCAACACTCATATGGGTGCATTCCTGTGCAATCTGATCTAGGCAAACCTGCTTTAGTGGGGAGGTGGTTGACTAGGTGATACCCAGAGGTCCCTTCCAACCCCATTCATTCTTTGATCACAAAGAAGTCTTGATGCTAGCAAGGTCTTTGAAGCAGATGAAGAAATACCTGTTGAACAAATCCTGCCAAGGCAGCCTACATAAACAGATGATATGAGCTGTGGCTTATCCAAAGAAGGAACAGTCCAACAAACAAGAATAGCAACCAGAACTTTTTTGAGAAAGACAGTTTCAGTTTATTGTCGAGACACTTTCTTCCCTCTTTTCTCATCAAGTATTTTATTATTCTCATCAAGTATTATTATTATTTGGGCACTTCTAACATGGACTAACAGTTTCCCTTCTAAGAGGTCACCACAACTTCCCAGACACTGGTGATCATTTCAGACTGAGCATGTTTGTGGCACAGAAAGCAATTTTTGAGATTTTCTGTTTCCAAAACCCATGCTGGGACTACTGAAGCTACAGGGACTACATCATGCAAGAAACTCACCCTATGAGCTGCATAACCAGTTTGTTGCATGAGCCCTGAGCTTGAGAGCTGCACTTCAGAAAAAGCATTCATTTTACACGGGCTTGCTTGCATAGCATTGTGCTTGACAGTCCAGAAACGAAGTAGTGTTGGTGAATTTTTAAAGCAGAGAAATAACCTATCAACTGCTTCACCTCCCCACACACCACAGCCCACTGCTGCCCAGTTTTGCAAAAAGCTGCACCAGTAGCAGTAGAGGAAAGCACTGCTATGAATGTTCCATGTTGGAATAACAAGGGGTTACACACTTGAGTACTACACTGAGGTACACTTCTGTTCCCTATATGTATCACACCACAGACACCTTTCTGTAGAATTTGAGTTTGGTTAATCTTGGATAGCAGGCTCCTGCCCTGAAAGTGCTGTGTAAGTGTGCTGGTTTGAGGCTAATTGGAATATTTTAATGGAGAAAATTGTATTATTGGCTGTGAATAGAAAACAATGGTGATGTCTATTTCACTCATAGGCTTGATGAGATGTTTAAGAATACAAAACAAAGATAAGACACTGGGGCACAGACAATCTCAGGCTGTCTAGCTTCTGGCCTTCTCTCTGCTGAGTAACCTCACTAACCACTTTCCTTCTAACCCCCCTGGCCAATCCTCCAAACTGACCTTGCGTGTAAGGCAAACCTTGGGGTAAGGCGTAGGGGTGGGGAGAAGGTGGAAGGGTGGTTGGGAGCCCCTCCTGGGGTCTCTGATTTCTGGGAGGGGAGTTGTGTTTCTGTATTGCCTTTAACTTGTATTATATTTCTGTAAATATTCCTGTATATACTGTATATATCTGCTTGTATATTGTGCTAAGCTGTAAATAGAGCTTCAGTCCTTAACTTCCAGCTGGCTGAGTCTAGTCTGGGTGATTTTACAAAGTGCTGGGGGGTGGGGAACTCCCAAACCATCACAGTAAGAGAATACACCAGTCTCACCTGGCATCACTAGTGGTTTGGTACTGAGTGTGATGATGTCCAATGGCTTGCAAGTGGGATGTAAGCTACCCCAGAACCACACTTTGTCTTAAGATCTCCTTTCTGAAATGCACTTTTTACTTTGTATCAGGACTCTATAGAAAGGCAAATGTATTAAAATCATTATCACTCCCTAGCTCATGACTGCTGTACTGACAGTACAGAGCCAGGCTTTGCCTTTTTTTTTTTTTTAAATCTCTTTGATTACACTGCAGCTCCCAGTTAGCACAGAAATGTACAAGCACCACCATTCTGCAGGCAGCACATTACAACCTCCCAACTGAGGAGTGCGGGATGGGACCATCTTTCAGTCTCTCAGCTGGTGATACTTTTGTTCTGCTCCTCCACCCTTTTAAAACTGGCCTACAAATCAGTTTACTTTTAAACTAAATTATTACTTACATTTCCAGCACTCGGGTTGCAGAAAAATGGACAGAAATTCCAGCCTTTGGGAGCTAACACTGTATGTGATCAGCTTTAAAGATGGCATTAGTTTAGTACAGAGATGTCCAAGGACATGGGAGGTTAAGCAGTTCTTAAAATATCCGTGTCCAGTCCTGCTTCCTCAAACCCCTGCACTCATCAAATCCACATCTTTCCCAGTTCTTCTGATTTCCAATAACCTTCCCAGCCTCCTCTTACCAAGCTGTTGCTCCTTGCATAACTATCCTTCACTTAAGATACTCAATTCTCCTCTCTCCAGTATATAAGCAGTGAAGGCCTGTAAATGCCACAGAGCCTCATGAATGTATTAACATAATAACTAACTGGGACCTAATTAGAAGAGAGAAAGCATTCTTCTTCAGATGGTAGATAGGACATTTTGTATCCTG
>VWYK01002936.1:13858-34271 GCA_013399775.1 Semnornis frantzii | reverse complement strand
TACACTCACTGACTGGCAGTCACTGAGAAAATGCTCAGGGCTTATATTACCCACTGATGACTGAGCACAGTGGGCCAACTTCATGTACTCAAAGAAGGCTGGATCAGGGCTAAAGTAAAGCTCGAAAGATGCAGAGGACCTGTGCAAGTACTGTATCTGCCTGTCACTGCATTGGCAAGCTGAAACTCCTATTAAAGAGGAGCAAGATGTAAGTGTTTTGCTATAAAGCAGATGTGAAATAGATACTAACTCTTTCCACAGCAATCTATTGTACTGTACTTGGGCCAGCAAGGCCCTCTTGATTTAACTAGGAATTAGACATCAGAGAGGAGCAATAATACTCAGTAAGGAAGTATTACCAACTAGATTTCATTTTCAGATGGTTATTTCCTGTTCTGGCATCAGGCTTCATTCTGCTTGTGGAGTACATATTATAAATATTTTTTTAATAAAATCAGTGCAAAATTACCCACAGGCAGGGAGAGAATAAATTAACAGGCTACTTAATTGAGTTCTTTTCAAGATTCTCAGCATCAGCTGCAACTGAGTGAAATAAGGAGGAATGTGAAATTTGCCACTTGATGAGACACCAGGCCATTTGTTCCCTCAGTCTCCTCCATGCAGCAGTTAATTTTTAACCATTTTAAATGAAAAAGCAAATATCAATACAGCAGCTTGGTTACAGAACCACTGTACCCAAAACAAATGCCAGTTTCAAGAAAAGGGAGAATTATTCATAGAATCATAGGATGGTAAAGTTGGAGGAGACCTCAAAGATCATCCAGTTCCAACCCCCTGCCATAGGCAGAGACNTGCAGAGCCCCAACTCTCTCAGCCTGTCCTCATAGCAGAGCTGCTGCAGCCCTCTGAGCATCTTTGTGGCCCTCCTTTGGACCCCTGGATTCCTCCTTTACTGCTTCAGAAGGCAGTAACTTGAATTCTGAGGGGTGTCCAAATCCTTCCTGATCTGAGTGGATATCAGAAATTCTCAGGATCCAGGTCTCTATCCTTACTCTTTCATTTACATGTGTAATTGAGGGAAAAAAAGTTGTTAACTCACTTGAGCCTTTCAAACTCCAGGAGAAATGCAAGCACCTCTCTTTTAACTGTACTTTTAGAGAATCATTTTGAAAGATCCATTTCCCAGCCTCAGTGCGACTGTCAGGCATTTTAGAGGAACACAAAATCTTTCCCACTTTGATTTTTACTTTAACATCAGTTAATTTCTATTTGCTCTTCCTCCCCAATTTCACTAATGCCCTTTTGGTGTACGTATATTTGTCCATTACCATCTACAGAACAATCACCCTAATTGATCCAGCGTTAACCTCTAACAGCTCAGGATCCAGACTGTTTTCATCTAGTGCTCAGTCCCAGTTCAGCACTAATTCCCTATAGTGCTTACATCTCTGTCACCATTGCCACCCGGCCCTTTTACAAGCAGCCCTGCTAAATAAATGCCACCACAAACTATCTTTGCAAGAGGAGTGAAGGCTGTTGAAAATCACCCCCACCCTGTAACGGTTCGGGTTTGCCTGGTGTTGTATAGAATGATAAATTTCATACAGGTGTCACATTTTTTAGTGGAGGGTGAGGATTGATGGGGAGCAGTGGAATGATCCATCATGGGAGGCAGGTGGCACAGTATTGGAATTTCAGAAATCTGTTCCCAATCACATCCACTGCTGGATGACTCAGTAACGACCCTATTTGCGATGCGTTACTGAAAATCAATGTGCCGCATTCAAGGTCAATGTACTGTTAGAAAACTCCTTAAGCACTGATGGATGGATTGTGTTCATTCAGAATAAATGTGAGAAGAAAGTGACAGCTGAGCGTCCCCATAGTTTTGCCAACTTTAAGAGAACGGTTTCCTTCTGGAGAGAGAAAGGAGATTCCCTGGGGGATTGCATCATTCCTTGTTTCCTTTGTTCTTTCCCTTTTGAGCGTTTAGGTAATTGTTTAATGTATCTATCTTCCTGCAATTAGGGGGCTTCAAAGTCTGAATACCGACTAACAATCTTTATGGGCTTCTCTGTGGGAATAATATTAATCATTATGAAGGACTATCAAAGTTTATAGGGATTAAGTAGACAAGCAAAAAAACATTTGAGGAAAAAACTAAACCCACAGACAGGTAGAGGAAAAAAAAGCCTCTTCTGCAAGGAGCTCTAAAGATAAAATCCCAAGTAAAAAAAAAAAAATACATGGTCTTGATTTCTCTGTTATTACAGTAGTGAACAAGATACTTAGTGTCTTTACATATCTTTACATATTTTTCAACTCTCTAAGTGGTTTTGCATAACTTTAAATGTTTTAAATTAGCTGGGAACTTGCCATGCATGGTAAAACAGATTTTCCCTTCTACAAGATCCGTGCTTATAAATAAAGCTATCTCACTCTTCCTTTTAGCAATGGGATGGGATATCTTATTCAACTACTTTGCTAAATATGAATTAATGACACTTCAGAGACTCCTTCCAGAGGGATTCAGAAATTACTCTGCTTTTCTTTCCTGAGAAATAATGAAATTGGGTTTTAGTTGGTGGGGGGGGAAAAAAAAAAAAAGGAAAACAGGATTGATAGCTCACACAAACAGGAAGGGGGAAAAGTGTAATTTACCATGCGGTTCACCAGCAGCTAAATCTGTTCACTTGACACAATAAATGATGTCAGGCTTCCTCACCCACTGTGTCAACAAAATGGGTGTTGTCAAAAACATTAAGACATCTTATTGACAAACTCTCAAGTCATTATACTCTTTGAAGTGGTTTTGTCTTCTGCCTAAAATTATTGCACCGACAGCATCGATTCATCTGATACATTGATAGTGCAGCAACAAGCTCCAGGGAGGATTCTGAATACAGCCAAAGCAATCACCCAGGCAAAGTTATTTTTTACCCTCTTGGTAAGATTGAGAGGTGGTGGGTTATCAGGGATGAGCAGTTCATTTCCAATATTCAAACAAGCAGGTTTCCACGAGGAAACAGTTTTTTGCCATCATAAAACAGCTAGGCAGAGCGCTGTTAAAAAGAGGTTGCTTTGCATCAGGAGCTATCAACTAGGGGTTAAGTGCAAATACATCATCTTTAGCAGGTTACTGCATATTATTTCAGCCAGATTATATTACTTTGCAGAGTACTTTAGGGAGTACAAAGCTTCTGACACATCTTTCCTCACTCACACTGTTGTACCGAACTCTGTTAGATCAAGGCCACGAGGAAAATCTGAATGCTTTTGCCAAGAGAGTTATGTTTGTCAAATGGGATTTGGACAAAAATATGTGAAATAATTCTATCATTGTAAGTTAAGAACTGGGAAGGAATTAAGGCTCGTCTGAGAGGTCAAAGGGTGAGTGCACACAGCAGTTTCTTTCCCAATCTAAACTGATCTGGCAAAGCAAGGGTTAGGTCAGGCAGGAAGATCTGTGCTGCTGCTGCCTATCAGTAACTCTCCTGCAGACAAACAGAGCACATCAGAAGTGTGATTTACAAGTTTAATACATCATAGACCTAATCCTCCTATTATGCCAATGTGAATCAGCAGTAGCTTCATGCAAGCCACTGGCATATAAAAGCACAGAACCAAGACAGGGGGAAACCAAATTTCCTGGGATTGATAATGGGATTGAGCACTTATTCACCGTAAGGAAAACAAAAAAGCCTCATTTATTTTTTTTCCTCTCTTTGTTCTTCTGCTGTATAGAAGAGTGCTCAGCCAGCACAGACTCAATACTGCAAGCTCCAGTACTCTATCATAGAATTATAGAATGGTAAGGTTGGAAGGGACCTCAAGGATCATCCAGTTCCAACTCCCTGCCATAGGCAGGGACACCTCCCACTAGTACAGTTCACTCAAGGCCTCATCCAGTCTGGCCTTGAACACCTCCAGGGAGGGAGCAGCCACAACCTCCCTGGGCAACCTGCGCCAGTGTCTCACCACCTTCACTGCAAATAACTTCCTCCTAACACTCAGTCTAAATCTCCCCTCTGCCAGTTCAAACCCATTGCCCCTCATCCTGTCATTACTAGACCTTGTCAATAGTCCCTCCCCGGCCTTCCTGTAGGCCCCCTTCAGATACTGGAAAGGTACTAGAAGGTCTTCTCAAAGCCTTCTCTTCTTCAGGCTGCAGAGCCCCAACTCTCTCAGCCTGTCCTCATAGCAGAGCTGCTGCAGCCCTCAGCATCTTCTTGGCCCTCCTCTGGACCCACTCCAACAGTTCCATGTCCTTCCTGTGCTGGGGGCTCCAGAACTGCAGCACATCCTCTCTCGTTTTTTGGTAGTGCGGTCAGTGTGGTAGGTACAGCCAGGAGATGCTGCAGCCCTGCCTCCTCACTGAGAGTTGCTTACTTTGCTCTCC
This sequence comes from Semnornis frantzii, assembly GCA_013399775.1. NCBI lineage: Eukaryota > Metazoa > Chordata > Aves > Piciformes > Ramphastidae > Semnornis > Semnornis frantzii. The sequence continues at coordinate 29,911 of VWYK01002936.1, read as the reverse complement.
CCCTTGTTGTGTTTGGCAGCTCCTAGCCCCATAGGCCAGCATCAGGGACTAATAAGCAGGTCGCCTGATCCCACCACAACCTCTCGCATGGGCTCCAATCGTGTGCCATTAAGCATTTGGCTTGCTGTCAACACAAAGTACAGAACTGAAGATGGAAGCAGGCTCAGAGTGCCAGTTCTGTCCACTGTGGATTTGTGATTAAGCTTTGCCATTAAAACACAGTATATAAAACATTAATTCAAGCCAAAATTATAGACTCGGGTAATATATTGAATTACTGCGCCAGCAATCCACAATAAAAATACACTGCACAAATAAGTCAAAGAATCTGATGTCAAAAATACAGATAATGAAAGTAAATTACATAAATGTAATTAATAAAGGCTTGGAATGGAAATTTCCAGTGCGTACTGGCTGAACCTAGATCCACTCACTGTCCACAAACTGTTCTAAATTTAAGCTGGGGTAGTAATGACCATCTTCTTATGTTTTCTTTAAATGCTATCTTGTATATCAGGAGGCATCTCTGAGTCTCCACTAAACTGTTTTAATTAAACTAGCCATTATGTTTTATTAGTTCCAACTTGACCGCATCCAGATGAGAAATAAAGATGCCCATAAACCCCAGACTTTGACATGAAGGAATCCATCCCTGCACAAGCATTCACAGCTGCTATCTGGTGCTGCCTCAACTCCAGAGATAACTGCTACTGTTTTGCTGGACTTGTTGTGTAGCCTGGAAATCTGACAGGGCTTTGTTGTGATCCATTTTCAGTCTGTGCGTTGCCGTTTTCTAAGTATTTGTTGTGCTTTGCTCAAACCCCTGAGCTTGGGTGGCCTGGGTGAAGGATTATGAGATTCTGCTACTAAGAGGGAGAAAAGGTTTCTTCTGCATGCAGCACTGTTGCTTAAAAAATACCACTGAAAACATGGAGAGGGTGAGATAAGACACTATCTACCTTCTTCACAGCCTCTGGCCTCATGTCTTAGTGATGCACTTCACTGGGGAGATGCCCATAAAAACACCCATAGCACCAGGAACTGGCATTTCAACCTGCATGGAGACACAGATGATTGAAGTGGAATATATACATACTGCACTGTGCAGAAGCAAATGTCTGTATATATTACACACAGAAGCCCAAAAGGTACTAGAGAACCTGGAGCTCAAAGTTTTGCTCCCTTTACTCTTTTTTTTTTTTTGTTTGTTTGGTGGCTTCTCTATTTAATGAGAGGAATGCCTTCCTAATATTTTTCATATGATGGCAGGTCACAAGCCACTGAGACTGAAGAGAGCAGTCTGAGGTGTTACAGTCATGGATTGCACTAGGTTGGAAAGGACCTCTAAAGGTCATTTGGTCCAACCCCCTTGCAACTAGATCAGGTTCCTCAAGAGCCCCAGCAAGCATGGCCTTGAATGTCTCCAGGGATGGGGCTTGTGCTGGTTTGAGGCTAATTGGAATATTTTAATGAAAATAATTGTATTATAGGCTGTGAAAACAGTGGTGATGTCTGCTTATTGACTTGCTGAGACATATAAGAACAAGGACACAAATATAGATAAGACACAGACTCTCTTCCTCTCTCTGGGAGCTGGTGTGTCTGCTCTCTGCTGAGTAACTTAACTAACCACTCTACTTCTAATCCCCCTTGCTCATCCTCCAAACTCACCTTGCACATAAGCCAGACCCTGGGGTAAGGTAGAGGGGTGGAAAAAAGGTGGAAGGGTGGATGGGAGCCCCTCCTGGGGACTCTGATTTCTGGGAGGGGGATTGTGTTTCTGTATTACCTTTAACTTGCATATTCCTGTAAATATTCCTGTATATTGTGCTAAGCTGTAACTATAGCTTCAGTCCTTAACTTCCATCTGGCTGAGTCTAGTCTGGGTGATTTTCATAATGTGTGAGGGGGAGGTAACTCCCAAACCATCACAGAGTCTCCATCACCTCCCTGAGCAACCTGTTCCTGTGTTTCACCACCCTCTTCATTGCAGTTTACCTCCATGCATCTGAAACAACACTTGTGTAACTCCTAGTGTAAACCAGTCATCTTTCCCAGACCCAGCTGCAGAATGCTCACCAGGCAGAGGTTACCATCCCACAGCCCAGCCAGCAAGAGGAATCACACAAGTCTTTGCTGGCTGCTTGAATGCAGAGTCAGGTATTTGGCTGTCTTTGCAGTCGGACAGAATTTGACTGACTTCACATTGATGTGGAGAGGGCAGCAGTCCTACAGACCTTTCCACTCCTCTAGCAGACTTTGCAGTCTAGCCCAATTTCATCCCCTGTGTTCCCAGAAGGAAATTAATCTATTTTCTTTCTTATCCACACAGATTGCCATGTCGGTACAGCTGTGCAGATCATCATATTATCACCCAGATTTTATGCTCTTCCTGCTCATCTTCTTCCTACTTACTTAGCAACTATTAAAGCAATTAGAAATATTATGTTCCTTCCAGGCAAGTCCTACAGAAAATTCTCTTCCCTTTTCCTACGAATGACGCCAGTGGAAAATGTTCTGGTGATGTCAGTTAGTGTAGTATCAGCATCTCTGCAGCACAGCTTTTCGGGTAGTTTATGTCATCTGGATGTTAAATTAAATAATAACTGAAGTTACTCAAAAGTGGCTTGGATGTGCTTCCAAATGCAACTCTTAAAGTGATTCAAAGGAGTAAGAGATACATATATTTTGATAATCTGAAGAGAGCCAATTCACTCCAAAAGCCACTTAGTTATCCCCAAACTACATCATCTGGTTTACATTATCTGCTAAAAAATAGTATGGTGAAAAGGAAACCACCTGGAGAAGAGGGATTAATATTATTCCTGACTTACAGGCTGTCACAATTAAAAAAACCTAACACCTGTTAAAAATTATTTGTGTATCTTCTATGCTACACAAGGAAGAAACTCAGCAAAGTCTTCACACTGAAGGAGGAAAAAGGAAGAGCTCTTCTTGCGAGCAAGCTGTAGGCTGAGAGTTGCAGGGGGACTGCGATGCTGGGAGATGCTGGAGGTGCCAGGCTAATTGGTTCCTTGTGGATCCTTTGGAAGCCACATGGCTTTCTGATGTTCTGCCATGTTCAGGGTATTTGCACCAGGAAAAAGAACCAAAAAATCCCCAGCAACATTCTCCACTTTGACTTAAAATTGCTCACATTCCTGTTGCCTGCTATTTCATTTTTCCTCCTTGCAGCTGAAGCCAAGGAAAGACAAACCAAAAGTGATGCCAGCTCTTTCCCTGCACATACAGCAGCTACTCCCCAACCTGGAGATGCCCAAATATCTCCTGGTACAGTAGCTTGGCATTTCTTAATAGTAACCAAAAGCTGAGAAGTCACATTATAGCACTTCAGAACATTTGGAGTCTACAGAAAACCTTTTGTGTGAGCATTTTAAAGCTCAAAGCTCTAATCCAGGACTTCATATATTTATCCAAGTGCTTATTAATGTTACTCTATTGATTGGATACCTGAAACTTGAAAAAGATCATAGAATGGTAAGGTTGGAAGGGATCTCCAAGATCATCTAGTTCCAACCTTCTGCCATAGGCAGGGACCCCTCCCACTAGCACAGTTCACTCAAGGCCTCCTCCAACCTGGCCTTGCACACCTCCAGGGAGGGAGCAGCCACAACCTCCCTGGGCAACCTGTGCCAGTGTCTCACCCCCCTCACTGCAAACAACTTCCTCCTAACATCCACTTTCAACCTCCCCTCAAACCCGTAAGATGGCCTGTGCCAACTAATTATGCCTGGCTTCCAAGTTTACATGACTTCCTTGCTCCTCTTCTAAGTCATCTTTTTCTTAATCAATAAGGTCATAAAACAGTACAGAGATGTCAGAATTGAGAAATAAAAGGCACATCAATTATCATATAAACTGTGCAACACCTATGCATGCTCCTGAAGCATTTCTTCACCCAAGGGATCCCAACAATATCCAAATTCATCTTAGCTTATTATCCTAATGCAGGCAGCACAATCAACCTTAACAGTTTTTTAATTAACTGAGAAAGAGAATGATTTTTTTTTTTTTTAATTTGGTGTCTCTCCTCTGATCAGAGCAAAGATGTGAAAGAAATATATTTTTAAATATCCTTTTTGACCACAATTTGCACAGGTTGCCCAGGGAGGTTGTGGTTGCTCCCTCCCTGGACGTGTTCAAGGCCAGGTTGGATGAGGCCTTGAGTGACCTGTGCTAGTGGGAGGTGTCCCTGCCTGTTGCAGGGGATTGGAACTAGATGATCCTTGAGGTCCCTTCCAACCTTACCATTCTATGACTCTTCTGGCCTACCTCTGCTGCAGTTTGCAGTATGAGCTGTATCACAATAGGCTCTCTCTCTCCTGCCTTCCCTTCTCCCTGAGAAGATCTTCAGATGAATTAACTGATTCTGGATTATGCTTCTAAATAAAGATGTAGGAGAAGAGCCTTTTCTGTTTGAAAGGAAAACCACGATACACATGAGGAAGTAGCCCATTCCACAGCTACCTCAAAATGCAGTGGGCAATTAAAATTGTTTCCCTTTTTGTTTCCTTGTTTATTTTCACATAAAAGCAACACAGGTTGCCCAGGGAGGTTGTGGCTGCTCCCTCCCTGGAGGTGTTCAAGGCCAGGTTGGACGAGGCCTTGGGTGACCTGTACTAGTGGGAGGTGTCCCTGCCTATGGCAAGGGGTTGGAACTAGATGATCCTTGAGGTCCCTTCCAACCTTACCATACTATGATTCTATATCCACCTGTATTTTACACAGATTGGAGCTTTCATACTATGTTTTAGTTGTGAGAAGCAGCTTAGAGAGATTATTACCATTTGACTACAAGTTTAGAGCTGGCTCCCAAACCTCCTCAAAGCTGTACTTCAGAAATGGGTAATACTAATGCAAAACTGCTAAGTGAAATGAGAAATTAGGTCCTAACATATTTTTACTCTCTGCATTTGAGTACCTCTTTCACTTTTATTATTGTCATAATTGCTGTGCATATAGACTTAAGAATTATTTTCTTCAAACCCCCTGATCTACCCAGTTCTTGAGTATATTATATTCATCTCAAATCCTCTTGCTTGCTGAATGTCACTTCAAGTAGGGAAAAAAAAAACCCTTGAAAAAATACAAAGCAGAAAAGACAGACCACAAGTTCTGAAGGAACAGGCACAGAATAAATCTTGTTTTTTTTTTAAGCTAACCCAAAAATAGACTGGGCTAAATTTTTGAGTTCAGCAAGAGCACCCCAACATTACATCAGAACCAGTGATGATAAGAATTTGGTCCAAATGCCTCCATGATGGTCGAGTTTTGTTAGTTCCATTGAACAGCAACTTACATCACAGAGGGAGGTAATTTACAATTTTTATAACCACCATAATTTGCAGTACACAACTAACCACATGGCCATTCTTTCAAGACATGGAGATAAATCAGAAGGAAATCAAAGGCCTGTTTTAATGTTTGATGACAAATGGCTACTAGCAAACATTTACTGCGACAAATTGTTGCTACACACAGATTATGGGGAAAGGCTTAAGAAGGTGATTAGGACCACTTATTTGAGAATTCCATTGCTTTTCTGAAGGGTATGGACCACCAAGTTTCATTTAATCCTTCCTCATTTCGAGCAAGGTAATTAATGGCAAATAATGGTGAACGGATCACATGTCCGTACAGGAGTATCGCAGTCGTTGTGGCACTTAGATGAATGCTGTGTCAGAGGATTAATGTGGTATAATACTGCATTTGCTTTTGCAGCCTGTTATTTTAATCTTGTGAGCTGCCTTTCATCAAGGTGGGGAAATACAGTAAGGTTACCGTTGATCTCAGGCAGCTGAAGAGGATGCTGTGTGACATCCAAGTCCTTCAGTCCATAGGGGACTTCTGGCAGCTTCGAGAAGTCTTCTTGTGTGCCTTAATGGAAGGAAAGAGAGAATTTGCCTGTGCTAGGGAAAAGTTGGCAGGTGAATGAACAGTACAAGAGATGCCATTGTGCCAACAAGTTACTTAGTTCTGAGTATTAAGCAACGTGCACCCAAGAATTCATGGGGCCCTAAAAGTGCAGAGACAGCAAATCACTGACCTGCCACTCACTGGAGGTAGGAAAGTTGAAACCTGGCAACGGTGCAGAGCTAGATGGACCCTGGTAGCCAAGCAGTCTATAGAAAATGGAATATGATCTACTCTACAAAATGACCAAACCCCCTGACCCTCTAGCTCTTTCTTTTTCATATACTTCCTCAACTTTCTGAGCTGGGGTCTTTAGCATTACACTAACTAATGCATCCCTGCAAGAGGCCACTCATGAACTTTGTCATGGACCAGTCTGATCCTAACAGGTAGAGACTTCTCTTGCTGAATAACAAGAGCATTTGCAAGTGATGGAATCAAGCATTTAGTTATTGACCCTATCAAATGCCCACCTATGAATGTGTCCTTCACACTCACAACCTTTGCAGGAAAAAAAAAAAAAACCCATAAAATCAGCAGGGGTGTGTGAAAATTGTTCAGAAGCAAATAAGACTTCCACAAGCTGCTGCCTAAAGCATAAAAGGAATTGGGAACACACTGAAGATCAGAAAAATTCCCTTAAATTCTACCCATTTTATTTTCTAAAACAGGATGGAGGAGGGCCAAAATACCTCAACAAAGCCATTTTTTTCACACAACCTCCATCCCACTGAGAAGTAATAAGTCCTGGAAATCTTATAAAGAAACCTCTTCTTGAACAGTTTACTGCCCAGATTTATAGGTCCAAGAAATGAGGATGGTTCAGATTAACTTCATATAAGCATCTACTCTCAAGGGTTCTTCTCCAAACCAAACCTGAGCCAGAATTCTTTTTTCCCCCTTAGCTGCCCTTTTACACTGACTGAGTCATGTGAAGAGGATGGAAGATGGCCACAACTGCATGTTTGAGAATTCCCCCAACTATGGGGAAGTCTCCAACTGCTTTGAATCACTGGAATCTCTTCTTACACTTCAACTGCAGAGGAAGGACATCAAGCACACCAGGGAGCTCTGCTAAACCACTTCATGGCTGGCACCCAGCACCTGACCTACTCTAATTGCTGTTGGGGTCAGCACTGTGGAGCCTCCAAATCTAAGAGTATTATTCAGTTGTGAATACACTAAAGTAGCTGAGGGAGTTGTTTAGGGGTTTTTGTTTGGTGTGGGGTTTTTTGTTTGCTCTTTTTTTTCTTTTCTTCTGGCCAAGAGAAAAAAATAAAAATATTCAGTCCCTCTGAACAAAACATTCTGGATTACATTTCATGTAAAAATTGCAGGAAAAAGTCCTTTCAGCTGAGAATGCTGAAATTAAATATTGACTTTTCTGGCTTTTAAATTTTGATTGGACACAAGTAATTCAGGGAAGTCAACATGAATTAATTGGTGCAATGCTGGGCTGCCAAACTGGCATTATTTTTATTATTATTAGTTCTAAAAATAGATTTGGCCACTCAGCAGGGATCAACTTTTCTTATAGGAGAAAAACCCCTTCCTCAAACTCCTAGTAATCATCAGTTGTCCCCTCCTCTGTGTTGCGCATTGCCCCAGATAGAGCAGAGTGAATTTGGAAGAATTAGCAATGATAATCCAAACCTTGCACAATTCACCTCAGCAGGTCAAGTGAAGGTTTCAACATCTGGTTTAAGATCTTCTGAAGAAGAACTTTGCATAAATTTGCACATGGGAACTGATTAAAAAAAAAAAAAAACACACAAACCAGCTCAAGTACAGAACTTTGAAATGTGGAGTCCTCTGAAAATCTGGCAGGAGAAAGGCAATGAAAGACTGGGAGGCACATGTCCTGACTTTATCTTAAATGCCTTGATTAGAGGTGAACTAACCAGACATTTTATGTGACCCTAAACCTTACCACAATCCATAAAATACTCTGGAAATAGAGCAGTTAGGAAGAGCTACTAAAGCATGTGTTCACTGCATTTGAGGGGGAAAAGTCAAATCCTGCAGGACAAAAAAGGAGGCAGTTTAGGAATTGAAGACAAAAATGTACTAAAACTAAAAGAGTCAGTTCTCTGCTTTCAAGCTATACATCCAGGTGGATGAAATGATAAAAGTAAAGGTCACAGAAATTGGTTGAAAATATTTTCAATGCCCCCAGACTCTCTGAACCAATTGGTGTTGTTTTCCAAGCCACTTTTTCCTGGAGGGCAGAACACAGAGCTCTGGGCAAGAGTTGAAGCAAATGAAAGCCACATCAGGCAAGCTGCAGTCATGCAATTTAATCCTGGATGTCCTCTACCCTATTATATTAATTTCTAATTACACCATACTTAGCAAAAAAAAAAAAAAATGTTCACTAGCAGGCTGCAGAGAAAGCTAAGAGTGGTGATGTATTAAGTCAAGATATGAGATAAACACAGATTTTTGGTATGGATTTCCACAGGGAGAGGGAAGAGTGGTGAGACTTTTCTGTTATTATTACATGCTGGTAATATGCTTGCTAGTTTAAATGTCTTTGACATGAATTCTATTTGAATCTATGGGTCTGCTCTCTTAACTCTGCAGTTAGCCAAAAGGAAGTTTTCTGGTGTTGGTGTTGTTCTATGGCTGTATAACAGGAGTGTGAAAGGGGAATGAGAGCTACTGCTTTAAACTATAGTGGTTCTATTCCATTATATAGTCTCATCTGAAACACGGGTCAAAAGGGGAAGGTAGTCCAGCCTCATGGACCAAGAGTACAAAAATGGACTTGATGGGTGGAGCACAGCTGGATAAGGAATTGGCTAAATGATTGCACACAGAGGGGTGAGCAGCAGCACAATGTCCACCTGGAGACCAGTGACAAGTGGTGTCCCTCAGGGATCAGTGCTGGGACCACTACTGTTTGACATCTCTGTCAGTGCCATGGACAGAGGAATCAGTGCACCCTCAGCAAGTTTGCAGATGACACCAAGCTGTGTGGCACAGACAACTTGCTAGAGGGCAGGGATCCATCCAGAGGGACCTGGACAGGCTGCAGAGGTGTGCCCAGGCCAACCTCAGGACATTCAACAAGGTCAAGTGTAAGGTCTTGCACCTGGGTAGGCACAATCCCAAGCACAAATCCAAGCTGGGTGGTGAATGGCTGAGAGCAGCCCTGAGGAAAAGGACTTGGGGATTTGAGTTGATGAAAAGCTCAACCTGAGCCTGCAGTGTGAGTGCAGCCCAGACAGCAACCAAGTGCTGGGCTGCAGCAAGAGCAGTGTGGGCAGTAGGGCAAGGGAGGGGATTCTGCCCCTTTGCTCTGCTCTCCTCAGACTCCATCTGGAGTACTGTGTGCAGTTCTGGAGGGCNGGTGAGACACTGGTACAGGTTGCCCAGGGAGGTTGTGGCTGCTGCCTCCCTGGAGGTGTTCAAGGCCAGGTTGGAGGAGGCCTTTAGTGAGCTGTGCTAGTGGGAGGGGTCCCTGCCTATGGCAGGGGGTTGGAACTAGATGATCTTTGAGGTCCCTTCCAACCTTACCATTCTGTAATTCTACAAGATAGCAACTCTGCTCCTCATTCTGCTGCAGACTTTTGGCACTTTAACTGGGCAAATCACTTAGCGTTATTGCATCTCAGCACCCCACGAAGTTGGTTTCATGTTTTCCTAACTTTTTTTTTTCCTCCTCTACAAAAATCCTTAAAGTTAAAAACTCTACCAGGAAAATGGTTTGGTTTTGTTTTCTTTTATAAATGCCAACAGATTTTTACAACCAAATTCAGAAGAGTGAGCTGATTTTAATGCTACTTTCATTGTATTAAACAGTGTTGGGAGTAATCACAAAATGAGCATGCTCACTGATAAAAATAAGCAAACCAATAAATAAAAGGAAGATTTCAGTTTTGTTTTTAAGCAAATCAGTTGCCAAGTATCCATATAGGTGCAATAAAGCATCTGTTCTGCTCTACTGCACATTTGGAGGTTTTAGAAGCATATCAAAGTAAAAGAATTACTTTGGATTTCAAATTAAAACTTAGGTAAACTAAGAAGTGATTCAGCTATCTTGGGGGGAAAGAAAAAAAGGAAGAAAGGGAGGTGGGTTTAATCCAGTCTCTGTAAAAGATAATAGTGCAAAGCCTGACTTTCTTTGTGCCAAAGGCATTTTGCCATCTACCTCCACAGAGCCAGTATAACTGTGTTGTGTTTTGTAGGGCCCCAATGCTCCGAACTGAGCGATGGAGAAGGGAACCTCTAAAGTCAGTGGGATTCCCTACAGCTCTCAGGATCAGAACTTTGTGGGAAAATAACTATGTATAGAACTTGTTTGAATTTTGGCCCAAGAGCTTTCTCATTTCCTTTGACAGTCTCCATATAAAAACCCTCTTGTGCAACTCCGCTATCTTTTCATCTTGGGATGCCAAAACACGAGAGTCTGAACATCTGTTTGCAAGATAGAATAGGCCAATATTTAAATTAGCAATGGTTTCTTTTCCCCTCCAAGACTATCAACTAATTATTTGAAATAGATTTACCCAAATATTGCACTTAGTTCCATATTACACATGCATAAATGAGAACAGAATTTGGCCCAATATGTTTCAGCTAAGCACATTTTTCCAGCTCTGAAAAGTAATCTGATTTCCATGGAATAGTTCATACATGGCAGTTTGCCTTCCTGGGCCTCAGTTCATGTCAAGCCTTTTCACTCTATTCATTTTATGAAGATTTAATTGAATCCTACTTAAATAGCATCAACTAGCACTTATTCATAAAGCCATCAAGCCTTTCATCACAAATTCATAGTTTTGTAATTCTTACCAAAATGAAATAAATCATATACATTCAGTCATACTATCACTGGAAACACTTGAAACAAACTCCTCTCTACACAGTCCTCCACCACGATTTTGAAACCTCATTTTGAAGTCCCCTTGGAAAATAACCATCTTTTGACCAAAGGTGATTTCATTTTTCACTGTTTTTCTACACAAAATGTATTGGTGGTGGGGAATTACTGCTGCATAGACAAGCAAGGTTTGTCTTTGCATCAGCTAGGAGAGAAATATAAAATACTGAGAGGTTGGAAGGGCAAAAATGCCTGGGAAAAGGCAGCAAGACTGTTGGCCTGGTACCAGAAAGAGACAATGTGACCAAGCTCTCCCTAATCCCTCTTTCTTACCAACTCAACTGCTAGCAAGGGTGGAAGGCGCAAAACCCTTGAACAAATTAAGCCAATGTCCACAGAGGCTTCGTAGGACTACCAGAAACTGAAGAAGGTAGTTCACATCCAACAGATTACAGAACCATAGAATGGTAAGGTTGGAAGGGACCTCAAGGATCATCTAGTTCCAACCCTCTGCCATAAGCAGGGACACCTCCCACTAGTACAGCTCACTCGAGGCCTCCTCCAACCTGGCCTTGAACCCCTCCAGGGAGGAAGCAGCCACAGCCTCCCTGGGCAACCTGTTCCAGTGCCTCACCACCCTCACTGCAAACAACTTCCTCCTAACATCCAGTCTAAATCTCCCCTCTGACAGTTCAAACCCATTGCCCCTTGTCCTGGCATTGCAAGACCTTGTCAACAGTCCCTTCCCAGCCTTCCTGTAGGCCCCCTTCAGATACTGGAAGGCTACTATAAGGTCTCCTGGAAGCCTTCTCTTCTCCAGGCTGCAGAGCCCCAACTCTCTCAGCCTGTCCTCATAGGAGAGCTGCTGCAGACCTCTGAGCATCTTCATGGCCTCCTCTGGACTCTCTCCAACAGTTCCATGTCCTTCCTGTGCTGGGGGCTCCAGAACTGTACACAGTACTCCAGATGGGGTCTGAGGAGAGCAGAGCAAAGAGGCAGAATCCCCTCCCTTGCCCTGCTGCCCACACTGCTCTTGCTGCAGCCCAGGACTCAGTTGCTTTCTAGGCTGCTTGCACACACTGCAGGTTCATGTTGAGCTTTTCATGAGCACAGCCATAGGGGTAGTGAAAAAACAAACCCAAAACAGAAAAGAAATAAAAGCCAAAGGATGCCCAAAAGCAGAGGGAAGAACTCTTTTGTTTCCAGTCTTTCTCCAGCTGCCCAGCCCCAACCACCCTGGTGGGAGGGTGGCAGTGACCCTCTCCACAACTGCATCCTGCATCACCACCATCTACACAACCACTTCATTAACCTCCATTGGGTTATCCCCCACTTTATTACCACTAGCACCTCAGCACCCACACTGCTGAGACTGTGGTGGAAATAAAACCTCAGAGCTTGGCCATTGGGTAAATTCTTCAATTTACTGCCCCCACCCCTTTGACCCAAGTTGTCATTTGCCAGAACAATTGGGTCTTACATTACTGGTTCTTTACAGTCACAGAGCTGATACCATGCTGTTCCTAACAGCCTTTCCAAAATAACTCAGACATAGAATCATAGAACATGCCTCAGGTAATTAAGGAATTTTACCCCCCAGCCAAACAATACCATATTTCTTATTTCCATCACATAAATGATCCCACAAGGGACCAAGAAGCCTTTTTGTCTCGTAAAAATAGCTTACACAGGTGCATACTTAAAGAATGATTTGTTGTTATTATTTGGCATGGTAAAGACATGGTGGATTCAACTTCTCAGCAGTGATGAAAACCGTGTGGAGACTGGGGCAATGCCCACCTATACAGATCTGAGAGTACAGGCAGAGCAGGAAATTTGATTTTATTCTGCCAGGATAGAATGGAGATGATTTGTATTGCCAATGGTCTTCAGATGAATTAATTGATTCTGGATTATGCTTCTAAATGAAGATGTAGGAGAAGAGTCTTTTCTGTTTGAAAGGAAAACCACGATGCACATGAGGAAGTAGCCAATTCCACAGCTACCTCAAAATGCTGTGGGCAATCAGAATTGTTTCCCTTTTTGTTTCCTTGTTCATTTTCACATAAAAGCAATATAGGTTGCCCAGGGAGGTTGTGGCTGCTCCCTCCCTGGAGGTGTTCAAGGTCAGGTTGGATGAAGCCTTGAGTGAGTTGTACTAGTGGGAGGTGTCCCTGCCTATGGCAGGGGGTTGGAACTGGATGATCCTTGAGGCCCCTTCCAACCTTACCATTCTATGATGAACCACCAGAAATTATCACAGCAACAGAAAAGAAGGCAAAGGCAAATATGCCAAAGTGAGAACTTCAATGAGCAAAAGAAGGTTGAAAAAAGGTTGACAGTTCTTGTATTTGATGTCCCACCTGAAGACTGACTTAAGTGACTTTGGGCTTGCAGATATCTGTACAGTCAGCTTTGCACCTTCTCTGCCTGGTTCACTTGGTGATTGCACAAACCTTCTCTTTCTGGTCCCCACACCTTGTCCTTGCTTTGTACTCAATCTGTGTTTAATCCTCTCAGCCTGTTCCCTGTGACCTCCCCTCAACCTTCTCCTCTTTCATGTAGTCTTTTTTCTTTGCTTTTTTCTCCACACAGTTTATTTCTTCCTCATTAAATCCACCTGCACACAATAATAATGCAGTTTAGCTGCCTTGTGCTGACCTCATGCTGTCCTCTCCAGGTCAGGTCTCCACGAGTCCACTGAAGGACAATGCAGAGATGTGAGCTCAGATTTACAGACAACAGGAATGAATTCACCTGATTTCAAGCATGAAGCACCAAACCTTCTCTCTCACATTTGGCTTTCCCCTCACAATAGTGATGCTGCTTTGCTCTGCCCCACATCCACTGTGTGGATTTGAGACTAACTGGAATATTTTAATGGAGCAAATTATACTATAGGTTTGTGAAAAGGAAACAACAGTGATGTCTACTTCACTCATAGGCTTGCTGAGATGTTTAAGAACTCAAAACATAGATAAGACAGTCTCTTGGTCTTTCTCTGGGAGCTAGTGGGTCCTCTCCTCTCTGCAGAGTAACCGCACTAACCACTTTCCTACTAACCCCCCTGGCCAATTCTCCAAACTCACCTTGCACAGAACAAAAACCTTGGGATAAGGTAGAGGGGTGGGGAGAAGGTGGAAGGGTGGTTGGGAGCCCTTCCTGGGGTCTCTGATTTCTGGGAGGGGGATTGTGTTTCTGTATTACCTTTAACTTGTATATTTCTGTAACTATTCCTGTCTATTGTGTGTATCTCTGCTTGTCTATTGTGCTAAGCTGTAAATAGAGCTTCAGTCCTTCACTTCCAGCTGGCTGAGTCTAGTCTGGAGGATTTTATAAAGTGTGGGGGGGGTGAGGAACTCCCAAACCATCACATCCGTAATTAACCTGTGACTTATTACAATCTATAACATTTTCAGATACCTACTTTGAGATGTCTGGTCTATTTTCCTCCACGGACAGATTTTAGCGAAACTAAAGAAATTCAGAAGTTCCAGAACTCTGGAGGATGGATTTCACCATTAATATGCTGCTGAGGGTCCACATCCACACTGCACTCATACTGACACTCATCTACCCCATCAGCAAACGGTGCAGCAGTCAGAAGGTGACGGTTTCTCTGTTGACCCTTCAGTTCTGTATGCACTTGGCAGGCTTTGCTGTTATTTTAACCTTTTGTGCAATCCTCCCTTTTGTTCTCCACTTCTACTTGCCTTATCTTATTTTCACACCCTCTTATCTGCACTCTGCCACATCTTTTTATTTAAAGAGGCTTTCTTTGCTACTATTACTGTTCTCTACAAGTTTAATACAGAACTTCTGAGCCTGTGTTAACTACATTACCCATCTGCTACCACCTGTCTGCTCAAAAGGTCAGTAACATTTGAAGGAAAATGAATAGCTGGGTCTTGTTTTCTCCTGTTAGTCAAACTCCACTTCCAGGGCATGGAGCAGCCTCCTTCCAGCATTCGAATGTGCAAACCCGGAGCTCCTCCCTAGGAGCTTCATCCCTCACTTACACAATCTCAACCCAGGGAGTGTATTTTGATGGAGCCAACCCCAGAGAATACATCTATGAAACCATTTGAAACTAACACACAGCAGAGCTGAAGGACTCCCCTGCCTCCGCACAAAGGGCTGGAGTCTCTCTGCCTGAGAGGTTTGCAGAGCCTGTCACTAAGCACGCTTCACAACAAGCAGGTCCATTCACTGAAAGATGCCCTCAGCTTCCTCTGGCAGCCAGGTGTTTCCTGACAATACCTATTGTCCTGCCTGCCTGGTGGCTCCTCACTCCATGACACCTACTGTAGGGCTCTCACTTGCAGTTTTTGTCAGAGCATAATCTGCTTCCACTCACACTTTTCTCACAGTGAGAAAGTATCTCCCATCTGGCCAGAATCAACCTTCCTTTCCTTTCTCACCAAGGCTGCCAGATAACAACAGGCTCATCCTCCTGCAACCAGAGCCTACGGCGGCGTTCTCCAAGCAGAGCAGGACCGTGGCCAACTCAACATCATGAGCAGCAGCACGCTGTGAGACAAACAGGGACATTATTCCAGCTTCCAGCTTCCTCTTCCCTTTCATGGTACACTGTCTGCTTAGTTCATCAAGGCAGAGAGCGATGTGCAGTCCAAAAATGTGTGCCAGCATCCTTCCAGTGCACATTAAAACCAAGTGTCTCAGCTAGCTGCACTAAATTAACTCCTCTGCACTGCACAGAGCATTAACCACTTTACTGCACTGGGGTGGACAGGGCAGGGTATGCTCTGCTCTGTGGAGCTAGGCCACAGCTGGAAAAGTCTTTCACACATCCCAGCTCTCCACAGACCACAAAATGCTGCACTTGCCTCTACAACAGCAGAGCCTTTGTTTGGCTTTTTGGGACAGTGCTGAGGCTGGGGTTCACCTCAGACAGGCAGGTGTGCTGTCAGGGCTAGTGGAGAAGGCTGTTGCACAGGCCCAAGGAATCTCAGAGGCATTCAGCCACTGAAGTGAAAGTGGGATGCCTCTGTGGGCAAGCACCAGCAGCCAGTGCCCACCCTCCTCTTGTCCAAGGGTGGGAGTAGGCACAGGCTGTTGGCACCATTGTGCCTAGCTGTCTAAACACCCATGAGTCAATATGAGACTGCTGCAGAGTGGTAAGGTTGAAGGGACCTCAAGGATCATCCAGTTCCAAACCACTGCCATAAGCAGGGACACCTCCCACTAGCACAGCTCACTCAAGGCCTCATCCAGCCTGGCCTTGAACACCTCCAGGGAGGCAGCAGCCACAACCTCCCTGGGCAACCTGTGCC